>SJYC01022542.1:0-23403 GCA_006408675.1 Madoqua kirkii | reverse complement strand
TACCACAGCTTTCTTATCCATTCATCTGCTGATGGACATCTAGGTTGCCTCCTTGTCCTGGCTATTATAAACAATGCTTCAATTAACATTGAGGTACATGTGTCACTTTCAATTCTGGTTTCCTCAGTGTGTATGCCCAGCAGTGGGATTGCTGGGTCATAAGGCAGTTCTATTTCCAGTTTTTTAAGGAATCTCCACACTGTTTTCCATAATGGCTGTACTAGTTTGCATTTCCACCAACAGTGTAAGAGGGTTCCCTTTTCTCCACACCTTCTCCAGCATTTATTGCTTGTAGACTTTTGGATCACAGCCATTCTGACTGGTGTGAAACGGTACCTCATTGTGGTCTTGATTTGCATTTCTCTGATAATGAGTGATGTTGAGCATGTTTCCACGTGTTTGTTAGCCATCCGTATGTCTTCTTTGGAGAAATGCCTATTTAGTTCTTGGCCCATTTTTTGATTGGATCGTTTTTTTTTCCCCTGAGTTGGGCTGCATGAGTTTCTTGTATATTTTTGAGGTTAGTTGTTTGTCAGTTGCTTCATTTGATATTATTTTCTCCCATTCAGAAGGCTGTCTTTTCACTTTGCTTACAGTTTCCTTTGTTGTGCAGAAGCTTTTAATTTTAATTAGGTCCCATTTGTTTATTTTTGCTTTTATTTCCAGTATACTGGGAGGTGGATCATAGAGGATCCTGCTGTGATGTGTGTCAGAGAGTGTTTTGCCTATGTTCTCCTCTAGGAGTTTTGTAGTTTCTGGTCTTACATTTAGATCTTTAATCCATTTTGAGTTTATTTTTGTGTGTGGTGTTAGAAAATGATCTATTTTCATTCTTTTACAAGTGGTTGACCAGTTTTCCCAGCACCACTTGTTAAAGAGATTGTCTTTACTCCATTGTATATTCTTGCCTCCTTTGTTGAAGATAAGGTGTCCATATGTGTGTGGATTTATCTCTGGGCTTTCTATTTTGTTCCATTGATCTATATTTCTGTCTTTGTGCCAGTACCATACTGTCTTAAGGAGTGTGGCTTACTCCTTAGAAGGAAAGTTATGACCAACTTAGATAGCGTATTCAAAAGCAGAGACATTACTTTGCCAGCAAAGATCTGTCTAGTCAAGGCTATGGTTTTTCCAGTGGTCATGTATGGATGTAAGAGTTGGACTGTGAAGAAAGCTGAGTGCTGAAGAATTGATGCTTTTGAACTGTGGTGTTGGAGAAGACAATTTAGAGTCCTTTGGACTGCAAGAAGATCCAACCAGCCCATCCTAAAGGAAATCAGTCCTGAATATTCATTGTAAGGACTTGTGTTAAAGCTGAAACTCCAGTACTTCGGTTACCTGATGTGAAGAGCTGTCTCATTTGAAAAGACCCTGAATCTGGGAAAGTTTGAAGGCTGGAGAAGAGGACGATAGAGGATGAGATAGTTGGATGACATCACTGACTCAATGGACATGATTTTGAGTAAACTCTGGGAGTTGGTGTTGGACAGGGAGGCATGGCGTACTATGGTCCATTGTGTAGCAAAGAGTTGGACACGACTGAGCGACTGAAGTGAACTGACTATTTGCCAGGCACTATGCTAGAGGTTAATAATTCTATATGATTAAGTTATAATTCCTCTGCTTAGAGAGCTCAGAGTCTAGTGAAGGAGACAGATGGGCATACAATAGTTTTAAAACGATATGTGAAGTGCATTCTTAGCTCTAAAAGTAAATTGCTCATATATTGAAGAGAAAGAACTAATTTTGTCTAGCTTTAGACACACTCTGGCATTTGAGCTGGTCCTTCAAGGACAAGAAGGTTTCTGAGTATCTCATTAGCTCAGCATCCTGAATATAGCAGTTTAATAAATGTCATCGTCTAATAGTCTCTGAGACGGACGAAACTAGAATTCCTTGAAAGTCGAGGTCGTTGTTGGTTCTCTCAGTTTTTGGTTGGACTGAGGTCGAACCAGTTCATCTCATTCATGGAACCCCTGTGTGGTTCTAGTGTGGCGTAATTTGATCAGATCATCAAGGTTCCTTAGGTTATCATACAGATACCAAGGAAGATAAGAGTTGAAAACTGAATGTATCATAGATGCCAACACACTTAGGTGTTGAAATTGTCATTTCTCTCTCTCTCTCTTTTTTGTTCTTTCACTTTTTAATTTTTAAGTTCTCAGTCTTGAAACCACTCTATAACCCCAGTAATTTAGCCCAAGTCCATTCTGATGAGTGAATGAAGTGTGCTGCTGTCGTGGCACTTAAACTGCCACAGCTCCAGAGCTGCAAATTTTAGATTTTATAATGAAATTTTGATTAAACTGGGCTTCCCCCCCCCCCAGCAAAGCTGTCTGCTAAGTAATACAGTATTTACAAAATAAATGGTGAGCAGCCCACCACACATTCTCTGTGTAGTTTTAGCGACTTCATTTTTAACAGTAACAATCATATTATTCTGAACTATTGAATTTCTTTTTTTCAGGCACTTTAAAAAACTAACAATTGAATGTTTGAAAAAATTTATTGATTGGCTGCTCCTATCAGTTGTTTTTGTCTGTATCTAGATAACGACTTATATCTAGGTGATAAGCACAAATTCTACAAACCATCAGGTATTTCAAAAGGATACAGAAACAATGAGAGGAATGAATCTATCAGTTCCTATTAAACTTGATACTGGGTATTAATAAGCTTTTGCTGTTGACTATCGGGGATTCTTTTTGATGTCAAAAATAGTAAAATTCTAATTTTCACCACAAGGGGGAAGTAGAACATTAAAATTGTTATGAAATGGCAGCTAATGAAAAATGTAGTGCATTTGTGTTATGAAGAAATGTAATCTGTTGCACAAAAAATGAGAACTTAAAAAAAAGTTGACTAGAATTTATTAATCTTTGTGGCTTCATATTCACATTAATTTCAGCCCCTTCATATATATGTGTGTGTGTAAGAATATTCTGAAAGAATATTTTTTTAGAATATTTTGAAGAATATTTTGAAAGTTGAAATCTCTTTTTCAATAACTATGCACTTTTAGTTTTGGTTGTGCTGAATCTTCACTGCAGTGGGCTCTTCTCTAGTTGTGGCAATTGGGGGCTACTCTCTAGTTGTGGTGTGTGGACTTCTCTTATTGTGGAGGCATCTCTTACAGAGGAGCTCAGACTCTAATAGGCACACGGGCTTCAGTAATTGTGGTTTCTATGCTTTAGAGCGCAGGATCAGTAGTTGTGACCCACTGGGCATAATTGCTCCTCGGCATGTGGGATATCCCCAGACCAGGGATTGAACCTCTGTCTCCTGCCTTGGTAGGCGGATTCTTCACTACTGAGCCACTAGAGAAGCCTTAGCCTCTTTATATTTTGTAAATTTCTACAAATTTCACCTTTGAGCTAAATATATGGCTTATGAAATGGACAAAGAAAAGAAATAATAATTATCAGTGAAGGGAAATACTTCACTTTTCATCTTGAATGATAGCATGTAAATTCTCAAATATTTTGGGGGTGATGATCAATTTTTTTTTTAATGGCTGGCTGGGAAGTATATATTTTTGAGGCTGCAAATCAATGGAAAATAGATCAGCCAAAGTGGCTGAATAATATGGTTTAGTGTTTAAATAGAGCCTACACTTTTTTGAAAAGGTAAATGTTTAATCTGTTTTTCTGGTCTTGCTTGTAGTTCAGGCAAGCCTTCTAATTCTTATCAAGTCTGATTACAGATTCTCTTCCTTCAAGAAACATTTCTGATCTCATTCACCTGAAACATATGACTTTTCTTTAGTGTGCCTTAGAATCCCCTGGAAAAGTTCTGAAAACAGATTGTAGGGTTCTTCCCCCAGAGTTTCTGGTTTGGTAAGTCTGGGCAGGGCCTAGAGAATATGCACTTCCAACAAGTGCCAGGTGGTGCTGATATTGCTAGTCTGAGATCACACTTGGAGAACCATAGTTCAGCATGTATTCATTCGGTTGATGCTTTCAAATATTGTCATAGCAAAGCCTAAAGAATGTTACCCATTTGTTATGCTGGGATTTGGTTTGGCTCAATATTGGTTGAAATCAAGTGGCTGTTGAAACTGGCTTAGGAAGTTTTCTCAGCTCTGCAGTTGGATATATTTATTAGGATTTGATGTGAATACTGTCCCACATCTTTGGGCATACTGGTTAATCAAGATATTTTGTTTGTCTATGCTGTGTTTTTCTAAACACACTTGAAGTCACTTGAAGAGGGCTGGACCTTTTGTCCTGTGATTGCCCTTAGAGGCCCCTAAAGCTAATTACAGTGTTTGTTCTATAGCATATGTCTCAGTTCAGTTCAGTTCAGTCACTCAGTCCAGTCATGTCTGACTCTTTGCAACCCCATGGATCGCAGCACGCCAGGCCTCCCTGTCCATCACCAACTCCCGGAGTTCACTCAGACTCACGTCCATCGAGTCTGTGATGCCATCTAGCCATCTCATCCTCAGTTGTCCCCTTCTCCTCCTGCCCCCAATCCCTCTCAGCATCAGAGTCTTTTCCCATGAGTCAACTCTTCGCATGAGGTGGCCAAAGGACTGGAGTTTCAGCTTTAGCATCATTCCTTCCAAAGAAATCCCAGGGCTGATTTCTTTCAGAATGGACTGATCGGATCTCCTTGCAGTCCAAGGGACTCTCAAGAGTCCTCTCCAACACCACAGTTCAAAAGCATCAATTCTTTGGCGCTCTGCCTTCTTTGCAGTCCAAGCATATGTCTACCTAAACCTTAATAACTGAAGAAAAGTTGAAATATCATTCATAGGCTACTTAGACAGTAATTCTTGCCAGAAACACTAATACTGATATAAAGTGAGAATTAGGGAAGGATTTAGTCTGAGTCTTTCAGCTTTTCTATCTATAATCATTAGTTAAGTGAAAATCTTTAATTGTCCATATTTCTTTTTTTTGCCTCAGTGAAAGAAAAACATGAGCCAAAACTGTGCTGAGTATCAATAGACTTCTAATTGTTTTGATCATGGGCTTAGTGGGTAAATTATAGCTATGTGGTCTATAGTCTGCCAGAGTAAGATGAAAATAGTCACACTTCTGATTCACTTTACTGTAAAGCAGAAATAAACACAACATTGTGAAGCAATTCTACTTCAGTTAAAAGAAAAAAACGAGCCACATTTACCTAAACAGATTCATTTTTAAATATAAAGTGCTATAAATATATTTAGTAAAGAGAATCAATTCCATATTATAGATTTGACAGGTCAGAGCTATGTTTTACAAACCACACTTCTAGAAATAGAGGAATTGTAAGTAGAAATGCATGGATCCACTGAGGACAATATAACACAATGGCAACTGCTTAAAGATACTGAAGATTAAAGTTAGCTATTTACCAGCATGGCATAATGGGTGTAAGACTTTATATGGCACATGTTCTAATTGCTTAACAAATCAACACAAGAAATGCGATTAATCTCGTAGGTACACTCTACCACAGATGCTTTGATTCACAGTAAGTAACACATCCTTCAGAGGTTCTAGAAGTATGTGTAATCCCTGCAAAACAAACTGAGATTCCAGTTTCTAAATCATCACTGTCTTCTCTCTAGCCTTGGTGAAAGTACAGGATATCCCACAGGTTGTATGAAGGTACTGGATTCTCTAATATTCCAATCCTAGCTTCAGGGCACAGAATAAAAAGGATTCTTTTGTGAGGGCCACTGTGAGAGTGTTTACAAAATGTTTTGAGCTCCTCAAATGAAGACCTGATGTTCCACATGTTGGAATGTTCTTCAAGCAAGATTTTGGATTTTTTTTTTTTTTTCAAGTGAAGAGTTCTGTTTAACCTGCAGAATTTGCTCTTGAATGATCCATGCTTACCAAAATGCCTATTTCCAGTTACCCCTTTCTGATGGTGGCTTTTAAATACAGGTGGTTAAAGCTGCTGGATGAGGCTGAGCACAGGCTTCTGAGGCAGCATCACACACCTACCTGCTGTCCTGACTGTAGGGTTCCACAGCTTAAACACTGTCCACTGGCTGCTTTTGCCCATCCCTTGATGTTTGGCTGATTCATTTCAGTTTCATGCTCATTTTTGCTGTTTCTTTTCTTCACCAGTGCTCCTAATGGGGTCTGGCAAAAGCACGGACCATGAAGTTATATTGCCTGGATTTGTCTCTGATTCCACCACTGGCTTTCTGAGTCTCAGTTTTCTCTCTTTCTAACTTGGGGATGCATTGCATGTGTGATAAGTTACTCAGTCGTGTCTGACTCTTTACAACTGCTTGGACCTTAGCCCGCCAGGCTCTTCTTGTCCATGAGATTCTCTAGGCAAGAATACTGGAGTGGGTTGCCATGCCCTCCTCCAGGGGATCTTCCTGACCCAGGGATGGAACTCATGTCTCTTATGTCTCCTGCATTGGCAGGTGGGTTCTTTACCACTGGTGTGCCACCTAGGAAGCTCACAATCAAAGGATCATTGTCAAGATTTGCTGAGATAGGGGACTTTCCTGGTGGTCCAGAGGCCAAGACTCTGCTCTCCCAATGAAGAGGGCTCATGTTCAATCTCTGGTCAGGGAACTAGATCTCACATACCACAAGTAAGGATTCCACATGCCCAAAGAAGATCAAAGATCCCACATGGTGCAACTAAGACCTGGCACAGCCAAATAAATATATATATTTTTATGTTAAAAAATATTTGCTGAGCTAAACACAACTGTTGACAAATACTTGTGCTCACCATATGCCAGTTGTTGTTATGACTAATTAGGTATTGTTTTTAGCTCCACTTTCTGTTACTTTGGCTGCATGATCTGTACTACTTTCTCCTGCTTAATTCTGTGGCACTGATGTCCTGTCCAGCTTTTCTTGAGCTGAGTGCATCCTCTGCTTGTCTTAGAGTCCCCTTGCTTCCTCTCTTGGGGTTAGGAGAGCCTCTGCTTTCCCTATTATCACCAATATCACTATGCTTCCATCTCAGATAACAGCAGGCATTCCTCAGATTTCATCACATAAAGGACCAAATGGGCAGTGGAATTGACCCATTGGTTTTGTCATCTGAATAAACAGATGATCACCTCCTGAAAGATTTGGCTTTAGAAATCATTATTCATGGGATTTCCCTGGTGATCCAGTGGCAAAGAATCCATCTTCTAATGTAGACGATGTGAGTCCAACCCCTGGTTGGGGAACTAAGATCCCATACGTTGTGAGGCAACTAAACTTGTGCACTGCAATTACTGAGCCCAGCTCCTCTAGAGAGCCTGCGAGTTACAATAAGAAAAGCCGGTGCACTAAAGTGAAGACCCAGAACAGTCAAATAATAATAATAAAATTTAAAAAGGAAGTAACCAATATTCCTTATCACTGTGGTTAAAGTGACTGAATGGATTGGCTATTGTCCCACTCACCACTCATTGATTAGTTGCTGGTATGACCTCAGAATTCCTATTTTGTGAACAATTATTTCAACCCCAACAAAGTAGACATAAACTTTTTTTTGTCTCCAGGCAAGTTTTAGGTGTAACTATTATGTGTTTTAATTGTATGCCTTCTTTTAGAGAAACCTCATTCAGTTGACTAGCTTGAAATATTTCTGTACCCTAAAGCCAACTCATTTTGCTATTCTGTAGGTCAGAGAGGTCAGGCTTCTGGGGTCTGGAATAGGCAGGTGCTGAAACTCAGAGAATTAATTTCCTGCTCATACAAAACTAGTGGATGGAGAATTTCCTCCTTGTGAGGCTTTGTAGGACAAATTTTGGCACTCTAAAGAATTGCCAGGGATAAAAGTAGGGTCAAATAATGATGAAAATTGTACACTGTGAACAAAAGAGCTTAAAAAAAGATTTTTACCTATGGAATAAGGTATAGTGATGTGATTCTATTTTCAGATGACTCAGTCTTAGCTTGTCCTTCAACAATAAGTAAACGAGGAACTTCAATCTACATTAATGTGAATACCTGTGCTATATCACTGTAACCAATAGTTTATTCTTTTGTCCCACGAATGAGCTGAACACAGAACCTTACTTCAATATAAAATGTGCTGATTTCGTTGGATCCTATTGCATTCTCATGCTGTTAAAAAGTCTTTTCATGTTCAAATTCCACTGTGTTTTCAACGTCAGATTTTTTTTCTTTCAAAAGGTAAAAGGTCCCCTGTGGAAGTTTATGAAAGCTGACACATTTTCTTGTAAAATATCCTTCTGAGACCATATGGTTTATTGGTAAGCACATATTTTTGGACCTTTTAAAATAAGTATTATGAAATTAATATGAGATATTTTTAGAAAAGTGAATGCTATTGACTCAGTAGAGCAGAATGCCTGTCTTCTTTGTGGTTGTTACTCTTTATAATTCCCCATAAAAGGCATTTGCAGATAATCAAAAAAAGTATTCAGAGCAAAAATACTTATCAAAAGAGGTTATGTAACACATGCATGGCAGCCACTTGTCAAAATTAAATATACCCATTTCTTTCCCCCCCTAAAGCCATTAAATCTATTACCACCTAATTGCTTGGAAAATTCATTTTCTTTTTCTCAAATCACAGCCTTAATTGAGGTCTGAAAGCTCACCAAGTGCCTCTTAAATCAGTAAACCTTTTTTTTTTTTTTAGTTCTTCTATAATTTATTTTTGAGGCTGAGGGCACATTTTTTTCCCCCCCTTTGAGACAGTTACGGCAGTCAGAACTAGGAGAAAAACCTCTTACTTTGAGAAATAAGAAAACATGTCTCATGTTTCTGATAATGTACGTTGAGGCCAAGAGTTCACAGCAAAGTGAATAGATACTGATGCAAGCATTTTATTTAATCACACTGAAGCCAAAAGATTTTTTAACACGTTTATGTGAGTATATTTTTCTCAATGTCAAGGTGAGAAACACAAATCTCTTCTTCATTCTGACTATAGAAATCATGTAGTAATCATCAAGAGTACCATATGCAATATTGCAGAGCAATTATCCTCCAATTAAAAAGAAATTTAAAAAGTACCATATGTACTCTTACATGTTATATGCTCATTCCTTATATACTTGTTCCTTGTTATGTAAACCCTGAAGAATGTACACGACAAGAAATAATTTTCTATGTATTTTGCAGATTTTTTAAAAAATTTATTTTTGAGTATAGTTGAATTACAATATTGTGTTAACAACAAAATGACTCAATTATATATATATATAAATAAATACACACACACACGCACACACACACACACACACACACACACACACACACACACACGGACTTCTCTGGTGGCTCAGACAGTAAAGCGTCTGTCTACAATGTGGGAGACCAGGGTTCGATCCCTGGGTTGGGAAGATCCCCTGGAGAGGAAATGGCTATCCACTCTAGTACTATCACCTGGAAAATCCCATGGACAGAGGAGTCTGGTAGGCTCCTACAGTCCATGGGGTCGCAAAGAGTTGGGCACGACTGAGCGACTTTACTTCTTATACACATATACATACACACATTCTTCTTCATATCCTTTACCATTATGGTTTATCACAGGCTATTGAAAATAATTCCCTTTGCTACACAGTAAGACTTTGTTGTTAATTTATTCTGTATATAACAGCTCAGATCTACAAAATAAACCAAAGATAAAAATTATTTCTTGACATTAACCTGATATAAGAAATAATTTTCAGGTTTGATTTATAACATATCAAGTATCAATGATAATTAGAATATCTAAATTGGTGTCTGAAGCTAGAATTAATTTTTTTTAAATTTACTATTTTATTTATTTATTTTTTTTTAACTTTACTATACTGTATTGGTTTTGCCCTACATTGACATGAATGTGCCACAAGTGTACATGAGTTCCCAACCCTGAATCCATCTCCCACTACCCTCCCCATATCATCTCTCTGGGTCATCCCAGTGCACCAGCCCCAAGCATCCTGTATCCTACATCGAACCTAGACTGGTGATTCATTTCTTACATGATAGTACACATGTTTCAATGCCATTCTCCCAAATTATCCCACCCTCTCCCTCTCCCAGAGTCCAAAAGTCTGTTCTTTACATTTGTGTCTCTTTTGCTGTCTTGCATACAGGGTTATCATTACCATCTTTCTAAATTCCATATATATATGTTAGTTTACTGTATTGGTGTTTTTCTTTTTTGCTTACTTCACTTTGTATAATCGGCTCCAGTTTCATCCACATCATTAGAACTGATTCAAATGTATTCTTTTTAATGACTGAGTAATACTCCATTGTGTATATGTACCACTGCTTTCTTATCCATTCATCTGCTGATGGACGTCTAGGTTGTTTCCATGTCTTGGCTATTATAAACAGTGCTGCAGTGAACATTGGGGTACACGTGTCTCTTTCAATTCTGGTTTCCTCGGTGTGTATGCCCAGCAGTGGGATTGCTGGGTCATAAGGCAGTTCTATTTCCAGTTTTTTAAGGAATCTCCACACTGTTCTCCATAGTGGCTGTACTAGTTTGCATTCCCACCAACAGTGTAAGAGGGTTCCCTTTTCTCCACACCCTCTCCAGCATTTATTGCTTGTAGACTTTTGGATCACAGCCATTCTGACTGGTGTGAAATGGTACCTCATTGTGGTCTTAATTTGCATCTCTCTGATAATAAGTGATGTTGAGCATCTTTTCATGTGTTTGTTAGCCATCTGTATGTCTTCTTTGGAGAAATGTTTATTTAGTTCTTTGGCCCGTTTTTTGATTGGGTTGTTTATTTTTCTAGAATTGAGCTGCATGAGTTGCTTGTATATTTTTGAGGTTAGTTGTTTGTCAGTTGCTTCATTTGATATTATTTTCTCCCATTCAGAAGGCTGTCTTTTCACCTTGTTTATAGTTTCCTTTGTTGTGCAGAAGCTTTTAATTTTAATTAGGTCCCATTTGTTTATTTTTGCTTTTCTTTCCAGTATTCTGGGAGGTGGATCATAGAGGATGCTGCTGTGATGTATGTCAGAGAGTGTTTTGCCTATGTTCTCCTCTAGGAGTTTTATAGTTTCTGGTCTTACATTTAGATCTTTAATCCATTTTGAGTTTATTTTTGTGAATTGTGTTAGAATGTGTTCTATTTTCATTCTTTTACAAGTGGTTGACCAGTTTTCCCAGCACCACTTGTTAAAGAGATTGTCTTTAATCCATTGTATATTCTTGCCTCCTTTGTCTAACATAAGGTGTCCATATGTGTGTGGATTTATCTCTGGGCTTTCTATTTTGTTGCATTGATCTATATTTCTGTCTTTGTGCCAGTACCATACTGTCTTGATGAATGTGGCTTTGTATTAGAGCCTGAAGTCAGGCAGGTTGATTCCTCCAGTTCCATTCTTCTTTCTCAAGATTGCTTTGGCTATTAGAGATTTTTTTGTATTTCCATACAAATTGTGAAATTATTTGTTCTAGCTCTGTGAAAAATACATCTGGTAGCTTGATAGAGATTGCATTGAATCTGTAGATTGCTTTGGGTAGTATACTCATCTTCACTATATTGACTCTTACAATCCCTGAACATGGTATATGAAATAGATAAGAATAAGTATAATTTTTAAAATGAATAAAGAAGTAATCATTCAGTTTAGGGTTGTTAGTTTAAGGAATTATTTTGGGAAGCTACAGACAAATTTGAAAAAATAAATATTTTTCAAAAATATTTTTTAAAATCCTGTGTCAGAATTGTTTAAAAGTTAGTTTATGACCTGGTTTGCCTTATTACTTTATTTTTAAGAATTTTACAAATTTATTTGAGCAAAATGAATCAATTGGAATTGGGCAGTGTCAAACCTTTTCCTACTGTTCATGGGGTTCTCAAGGCAAGAATGCTGAACTGGTTTGCCATTCCCTTCTCCAGTTGACCACATTTTGTCAGAACTCTCCAAGACCTGTCTGACTTGGGTGGCCCTACATTGTATGGCTTATGGTTTCATTGAGTTAGACAAGGCTGTAATCCATGTGATCAGTTTTGGTTAGTTTTCTGTGATTGTGGTTTCCATCCTGTCTGCCTTCTGATGGATGAAGAGGGTCGTGGAAGCTTCCAGATGGGAGGGACTGGCTGTGGGGTAAACTGGGTCTTGCTCTGGTGGACTGGGCTATGCTCAGAAAGTCTTTAACCCAATTTTCTGCTGATGGGTGGGGCTGTGTTACCACCCCGTAGGGGTGGTAGGGCTATGGTAGGGATAATAGCAGTAATGGAGACCTCCTTCAAAAGGAGCACACTGAAGCTCCCAGGACTGTTGTATTCAGTGCCCCTGACCCCACAGCATGCTGCTGTCAGCACATGCTTCTGCTGGAGACTCCTGGACCCTCACAGGCAAGTCTGGCTGGTCTTTTGTGGGTCCTGGTGTACCCAATGTTTTGTTCTTGCCCTCCACGAGTTGGTTTCCCTAGTCTGTGGAAGTTCTATAATCAAATTCCACTGACCTTCAATTTCCCTGGGGATTCTTAGTCCTTTTGCTGGATCCTCAGGTTGGGAAATCTGTTGTGGGCCCTAGAACTTTTGCCTTCTTTGATTGTTCTCCAGTTTGTAGGTTGTCTGCTCGGCAGCTCTATGGTAGGGCTAATGGCAACCTCCTCCAAGAGAGCTTATGTCACATGCCACACATCCCAGGTCTGCTGCAGCCAGAGCCCCGTCCCTGCAGTGGGCTACTGCTTGCGGGGGGTGGGGGTGAGGGGCACTCCGCAGAAAGAATAGAGGCAGTGGAACTTCCCTCAGCAAAGCCAAGGGGTCCCAAGGAGAGGTGAGCCTGCTGTCCATAAACCCAGCCCCCTGGCAAGCAAGAGACAATCAGACGCGACAGGGGTTCCGACGAAGCAGTTCTGCTTTATTGTTGCAAACTCCCAGCTTATATAGACAAGCAGGGGGAATTTGGAAGGGACTTTCCATAGTTGCACCAATCACGTTAAAGGTCAAATCGTCATGTGCCTTCATTATAATAGGAGTCTATGGAGATCACACATTGTCTACATGCATGGAAATCAAGACAGCCAATCAAAGACTGACAAACACAGACCATGCCCCCATCTCTTCCGCCAGGCGCCATCTTAGGTTTTCCACTGCAAAGCTAGCCCCTTTGTCTTTAAGGTTTCCCATTTAGGGCCCCACAACTGCTGACATGTGTCTCCTCAGGAGACACTCAAAGGCAGGCCTGGCTTAGTCTCTTGTGGAGGTCACTGCTCCTTTCCCTGGATCCTGGTTGTCCACAAGGATTTGTTTGTACCCTCTGTGCATCTCTGGCAGGTATGAGGTTTAATTCTAAATGTGATTTTGCCCCTTCTACCATCTTGTTGGAGCTTCTCCTTTGCCCTTGGATGCAGGGTATCTTTTTTTGGTGGGATCCAACATTTTCTAGTTGACGGTTGTTCAGCAGCTAGTTGCAATTTTTCCAGCACAAGCTGGAATCAAGATGGCTGGGAGAAATATCAATAACTTCAGATATGCAGATGACATCACCTTTATGGCAGGAAGTGAAGATAAACTGAAGAACCAAACAGCCTCTTGATGAAGGTGAAAGAGAAGAGTGAAAAAGCTGGCTTAAAACTCAACATTCAAAAGTCGAAGATCATGGCATCCAGTCCCATCACTTTATGGCAAATAGATGGAGAAACAATGGAAACAATGAGAGACTTGGGCTCCAAAATCACTGCAGATGGTAACTGTAGCCATGAAATTAAAATATACTTGTTCCTTAGAAGAAAAGCTACTGCAAACCCAGATAGTGTAATAAAAAGCAGACATTACTTTGCCAACAAAGGTCCATCTAGTCAAAGCTATGGTTTTGGCCAGTAGTTATGTAAGGATGAGAGCTGGACCATAAAAAAAGCTGAGCACCGAACAATTGATGCTTTTGAACTGTGATGTTGGAGAAGACTCCTGATAGTCCCTTGGAATGCAAGGAAATCAAACCAGTCTATCCTAAGGAAAAAAAATCCATCCTGAATATTCATTGGAAAGACTGATGCTGAAGCTAAGGCTTCAATACTTTGGCTACCTGATGCAAAGACCTGACTCATTACAAAGACCCTGATACTGGAAAAGATTGAAGGCAGGAGAAGGGGAAAACGGAGGATGAGATGGATGGCATCACTGATTCAGTGTACATGAGTTTGAGCAAACTCCAGGAATTGAAGAACAAGGAAGCCTGGGGTGCTACAGTACATGAGGTCACAAAGAGTCAGACATGACTAAATGACTGAAAAACAAGTGTCAAATGAAAAGTGGTTTGGAGCTCAGGGAGATAGTTTTCTAGGGAAAAGGAAGAAGTTAAAGAAATTATTGATTTGTTACAGCAAAAAACTTATTTGACTGTTTGTAATTGGTGTCCTTAGTGTTTTGATTTCATTACCTTGAGGCATTTACAGGCTTAGATTTTGGTTGGCTTAAACAGCCCACTAAGGCATTACAGCCACATCAGTCTAATGGCCTCCATATTTAATTAATTAAACAATTCTCCCCTTTTGGTCATCCTCTGACATGAGATATTGACCGAAAATGTAGTGCTAGTGTCACTCTCAGTCAACATCAGATCTAAGCTGCTCTTGTCTCATTGTGAAACTCATAGGTTATGGTGTCAGATCTGTGGAAGAGATTGTTTCTGCTGTTCATCTTGATTGTTCTCAAGCATACTGAAACCATCTAATGAACTACTGGTGACTGTGGACATTCATTTAAGACTTTTGGTAGAACATAGTGCACCAGGGACACTTCAAGGATAGCTATTAGGAGGATGATACCAAGACATAAATGTATACTCCTTAGACAGAGCCCCCATGAACCAAACCAGTTGTTAGCAATTAAATTAAAGAATGTACCTGAAGGGGCAACAGCCTGTTTTAGTCAAGCAGTTTATTTATTTCCTCTATTTTCTACAATACCAGAGGTGTTGCTCCAGGTAGAGCAGAAGGTATTTGCTATGACACAGACTCTTCTTTGTTCAGCCAAAAGAATTCTATTACCTAAAACCACTTTAGCAAGAAAATATAGACACTTTTGTTGTGTAGCTATGGGCTTAGCAGTAGATGCAGCAATAGTTGCCAAAGTTAAGGAGCTCTGTTTTCTCATGCATTAACAGGGAGAAAAACTAAATTGTGAAAAGGCAAAAGGAATCAAGCTTTTATATTGAATGAGGATCTTGACCTCTGAATTTTTAGAGAGCTGTCTACCTCAGGATACCATCTATTTCTGGGGAGGAACTTCCCAAGACAATTATAATTTTAGATCTCCAACTAGTGTGCAGTCCAAGAGTCTAGAGAGCCCATTTTAATTGGGGGATGTGAACCCAAGGTTCAAGTTCTTGAAGTCTGGCTGCTTTCTGGGTTACTAGGTATATCTGGTATTGTCCTGCCAGAGAGGTTCAAGGGCAGTCTTTGTTCATAAGGATATCAACTCAGATAGGGTGGGAGAAAACTGAAAATGTTAGTCTGGAGACTTGTAGCCAGATATTTGAGGATACTGGGAGAATCAGGATCTAGTTTGGTTTATAGATATATAACAAAACCTCAAAGACAGTAAATGGAACTAGAATCTGATATCCACAAAACTGTATCATAATTTTTTACTGAAATATATTTTTTCCCTCACAATCATCCTCAATTCTATAACAGAGAAAATATGAGCTTATCTGACTTTTAGTGAATCTAGGTAGAATCAAAGTATTATATTCAGTGCTTATAACTCTAAAGACATCCCTACTGTAATTAAGCCAACAAAATTTAGCTTTTATCTTAGATCATGTGAACTTGAAAAACATTTGGGTTAGTTTCTAATTTCTGAGAGAACACGATTAATTTAAATTTTGTCTTCAAGTAAATTAAGCAGAACTCTTGACAAATTAGTTTTGGCAATATAATCCAGAGGCAGAAAAATTTCACACAACATACATGCAAAGGTATATAGACACATTGATTTTATGATTTTTGCTTTAAAATGTTATCCATGAGGTGCAACAGTGCAAACTGTGGTTTATAAAAGAACAGCTGGTTGTATTTCTGGCAGAAAGAATAAGTTAAGATTACATGTCAGATGGCTAAAGCTTTTATTAATATTTGTGAAAAAGGCTTGAGACTTTTCATTTACCTTGTTTCCAAATAGTTTAATTTACTTTTTCTCTGATAAAAATTCTTTCATAAATTTGCATTTCAAGAGATGGAGCTGGGTTCCTAAGGAAGACCAGGTAGAATATTTACATCTCAAAGGACAGAGAAAGGTTGTAAATTTCTCCAAAAGAACTTTTGTTTCTAAAATTCAGCTGTTTTACAACATCTACAAGCCTTTTGAGATAGATAGGGAAGTTGTGGGGATTGGTAAAAAGATAGGTAGACTTTGAATTGTTGCTAGAGCTGCATTTTTGTTCTGGTAAAGACTCAATTGTAAGACAAGTACAGTTGTTTTAATTCCTCAAAGAATTGGGTTGTAACCTAAATAATTTCAAGATTCTGACCTCACCATCCAATCTTGCATTATTCTCAATTTCCTCTTTCATTTCTGGGAGAAGGTTTCCAAAAAAAATGGAAATCAACAGACTCTTACATTCTATATCTAGAGCCATATTTCTTTGGAATGTTTAGTAATCCTTCCACAATGGCTTCAGAATGGTTTTATTCCCACCCCCTCTGGGTGCGTAGTTTCATTTTAGCTTAGTTCAGTTCAGTTCAAGTTGCTCAGTTGTGTCCGACTTTTTGCAACCCCATGGACTGCAGCACGCCAGGCCTCCCTGTCCATCAATAACTCCCAGAGTTTACTCAGACTTATGTCCATTGAGTCGGTGATGCCATCCAACCATCTCATCCTCTGTCATCCCCTTCTCTTCCTCCAACAACACAGGTCAAAAGCATCAATTCTCCGACACTCAGCTTTCTTTATAGTCCAACTCTCACATCCATACATGACTACTGGAAAAACCATAACCTTGACTAGATGGACCTTTGGTGGCAAAGTAATGGCTCTGCTTTTTAGCTTAGTAGACAAGGTCTAAAAAACACTTCTTATCAGACTCTGAATGTCATCTTTGAATTAGGTCAGTTTCTAATCAGAGAACTACTTTAAAAAATAATCCTCTTAAATATATTATCTCACATTTTACCTGAGACAGAGAGTAAATATTCTTGACAGGGGTTCCCCAGGTGACTCAGTGGTAAAGAATCCACCTGTCAATGCAGAAGACACAAGAAATGCAGATTCAACCCCTAGGTTGGGAAGATCCCCTGGAGGAGGATACGACAACCCACTCCTATATTCTAGTCTGGAAAATCCCATGGACTGAGAAGCCCCATGGGCTACCATCTGTGGAGTCACAAAGAGACACAACCGAGCCACTAGGCACAGCACAGCTCAACACAGCACGTGGACACAAGAGGGGTCTCCAGTGAAATGCAAATGTTACTCCCCTTCCGAGATCTAGAGCCACTCCCAAAGATAAATGAAAAAATGACTTACACAATTCCCTTGAGAGCTGGGAATAATTGGTAGGGCCCTAGCTGTTAATATCTTTCTGGATCCACCTTCTAGAGTAATAAACAAAAGTAAACAAGTAGGACCTAATTAAACTTAAAACGTTTTGCACAGCAAAGTAAATCACTCAAAATGAAAAGACAGCCCACAGAATAGGAGAAAATATTTGCAAATGATGCGACCAACAAGGGATTAATTTGCAACTGACATAGTATTAATCTCCAAAATATTCAAACAGCTCATGAAGCTTAAAAGCAAAATAACAAACCACTCAATAAAAAAATGGGAGATGTGTATAAGAGACAGGAATATAATCAATCTGATTTCAGTGTTGACCATCTGGTGATGTCCATGTGTAGAGTCTTCTCTTGTGTTGTTGGAAGAGGGTGTTTGCTATGACCAGTGCATTTTCTTGGCAAAACTCTATTAGTCTTTGCCCTGCTTCATTCTACATTCCAAGGCCAAATTTGCCTGTTACTCCATGTGTTTCACTTCCTACTTTAGCATTCTGATCCCCTATAATGAAAAGGACATCATTTTTGGGTGTTAGTTCTAAAAGGTCTTGTAGGTCTTCATAGAACCGATCAACTTCAGCTTCTTCAGCATTACTGGTTGAGGCATAGACTTGGATAACTGTGATATTGAATGGTTTGCCTTGGGAACGAACAGAGATCATTCTGTCATTTTTGAGATTGCATCCAAGTACTGCATTTCAGAGTCTTTTGTTGACCATGATGGCTACTCCATTTCTTCTAAGGGATTTCTGCCCACAGGAGTATATATAATGGTCATCTGAGTTAAATTCACCCATTCCAGTCCATTTTAGTTCGCTGATTCCTAGAATGTTGACATTCACCCTCGCCACCTCCTGTTTAACCACTTCCAATTTGCCTTGATTCATGGACCTGACATTCCAGGTTCCTATGCAATATTGCTCCTTACAGCATCGGATCTTGCTTCTATCACCAGTCATATCCACAAATGGGTATTGTTTTTGCTTTGGCTTCATCCTTTCATTCTTTCTGGAATTATTTCTCCACTGATATCCAGTAGCATATTGGACACCTAATGACCTGGGGAGTTTCTCTTTTGGTATCCTATCATTTTGTTTTTCATACTGTTCGTGGGGTTCTCAAAGCAAGAATACTGAAGTGGCTTGCCATTCCCTTCTCCAGTGGACCACGTTCTGTCAGACCTCTCCACCATGACCTGCCCATCTTGGTTTGCCCTGCAGGCATGGCTTGGTTTCATTGAGTTAGACAAGGCTGTGGTCCTACTGTGATTAGATTGGCTAGTTTTCTGTGAGTATGGTTTCAGTGTGTCTGCCCTCTGATGCCCTCTTGCAACACCTACCATCTTACTTGGGCTTCTCTTACCTTGGGCAATGGGAAATAGATGGGGAAACAGATATGCAGATGACACCACCCTTATGGCAGAAAGTGAAGAGAAACTAAACAGCCTCTTGATGAAAGTGAAAGTGGAGAGTGAAAAAATTGGCTTGAAGCTCAACATTCAGTAAACGAAGATCATGGCATCCGGTCTCATCACTTCATGCAAAATAGATGGGGAAACAGTGGAAACAGTGTAAGACTTTATTTTTTGGGGCTCCAAAATCACTGCAGATGGTAACTGCAGTCATGAAATTAAAAGATGCTTACTCCTTGGAAGAAAAGTTATGACCAACCTAGATAGTATATTCAAAGAAGAGAAGTCGCTCAGTCATGTCCGACTCTTTGCGACCCCATGGACTGTAGCCTACCAGGCTTCTCCGTCCATGGGATTTTCGAGGCAAGAATACTGGAGTAGGTTACCGTTTCCTTCTCCAGGGGATCTTTCCGACCCAGGGATCGAAGCTGGTTCTCCCGCATTGGAGGCAGGCACTTTCACCTCTGAGCCACCAGGGAAGCCAGTATATTCAAAATCAGAGACATTACTTTGCCGACTAAGGTCCGTCTAGTCAAGGCTATGGTTTTTCCTGTGTTCATGTATGAATGTGAGACTTGGACTGTGAAGAAGGCTGAGTGCCAAAGAATTGATGCTTTTGAACTGTGGTGTTGGAGAAGACTCTTGAGAGTCTCTTGGACTGCAGGGAGATCCAATCAGTCCATTCTGAAGGAGATCAACCCTGGGATTTCTTTGGAAGGAACGATGCTAAAGCTGAAACTCCAGTACTTTGGCCACCTAATTGGAAGAGTTGACTCACTGGAAAAGACTCTGATGCTGGGGGGTTTGGGGGGCAAGAGGAGAAGGGAATGACTGAGGATAAGATGGCTGGATGGCATCACGGACTTGATGGGCGTGAGTCTGAGTGAACTCTGGGAGATGGTGATGAACAGGTTGGCCTGGCGTGCTGTGATTCATGGGGTTGCAAAGAGTTGGACACGACTGAGTGACTGAACTGAGCAACCTGATGGTAGCCAGGCCAACCTCTCAGGATGCACAGTGAGACAGGAAGGCAATAGCTGCCCCTCGGAGAAGAAGGGTCAAGAATCAATATTTTTCCTTGCCAGTTTTAATTTGGGGAAAAAGGAACTATGTAAAATTTTAGCTTCTTCTTTTGTTGACTTAGAAAACAGTCACAACCTAAAAATTGAGTCAGTAAAGTCAAGTAGAAGCATGCAAGTAAATTCACAGGCACAGAGGATCCATGTTTAAAACAGTTAAGGTAGCTATGAGGCAACACCAATAATCTGAATGGCCCTGACACACTCAAAATATAATCTTAATTATTCAATGAAATCCTAAAGCAAACTCATGCTAGTCTTGGTATACTGCTAAACACTAAAGTAGCAAGCTTTTTCCATGGTTTTAGCTTAGTTCAAAGAATTTTTACACTGTTAAGTAAGAAAAAAATTAAAGTATTGCCCCTTTTAAAATTTATATAGACATGTAATTAGCTTTATTTATAGAGCAGGAATTTTTTTTCAGTCTCCAGTGATGCTTAGATAACATCATTAAGCAAGAATGCCAGCTTAAAAGAAATCTATGCCATGTGCATGCATTCTCAGTCTTGTCT
The DNA here is from genome assembly GCA_006408675.1 of Madoqua kirkii. Lineage (NCBI taxonomy): Eukaryota > Metazoa > Chordata > Mammalia > Artiodactyla > Bovidae > Madoqua > Madoqua kirkii. The sequence continues at coordinate 3,001 of SJYC01022542.1, read as the reverse complement.
GAGTCTTGGTGATCCCATACTGTCTGTGGAATTTTCCAGACAATAATACTGGAGTGGGTTGCCAGTTCCTCCTCCAAAAGTTGAGAGTTATGTTTTATTTGGTGGGGAGTTTTAGAATTTCAAGCCTGGGAAACAGCATCTCAAGTAACCCTGAGAAAACTGCTCTGAGGTGAGGAGTGGGGTGGAGCCAGATTGTATAGAAGTTTCACACAAATGGCAGATAATCTGAACATCAAAAAATATTATTGTTCTGCCCATAGCCAAAATGACACGAGCTCAGAAGTTGCCTAAATTCTAAAAGTTGTGGAAGCTGGTCTGGAAGCTGCTGAAAGAGAACAGTGAGGAAGGAGTATGATAAATATTATTGAAAGACTCTGGGAGGATGGGCTCCAAAAGCACATGATACAGGAGGGCCAATGAAAGCTCCCTGACTTTCAGGATCAAACCAAAGTCACGTTCCACTACCAGATTCTTTGCAATGACAAGGAGAACACCATGCTGGATGACAGCCAGCCATGTGGCAAACCGTGGAGCTCATCATTGGCAAGAAGTTTAAGCTGCACCTGTGGGAGCCCATCTAGCACACCATGTGGGAGGGGGAGATTGCTCGGTTCTGCTGTGACATCAAGCATGTGGTCCTATATCTGCTATTGGCCAAGAGTTTACTCAACATCACAGCCAGCAAGGACCTCCTGGAGGGCATCACTCAGATGCAGGAGTACAATTCCCTGGGCCATGCTGATTGGGTTACCCTGCAGCAGAAGGCCCAGCCTTTCATCTTTGACATCGAGATGCTTAGGTGGAGAATCCTGGTGTATATCAGCAGGACCCATGGACAATGACAGTTGAGGAGAAGGCAAAGGCAATGCCAGTCATCTACCAGGAGGGCAACTGGTTGTACTTCAAAGGTCATGTGAAGGAAGCTGCTGCCAAGTACTACGGGCTATCACCTCTGTCAAGAACCTTCAGACAAAAGAACAGCTTGAGTCCTCTGACAGAATCCAGTTGAATCAGCAGATCACACTGCTGTTGCTCAACTACTGTTAGTGCAAGCTGATGGTGGAAGAGTATCAGAAGTGCTAGATCACTGCTCCTCCATCCTCAGTAAGTATGATGACAATGTCAAGGCCTACTTCAAGTACAGCAAGGTATATGCAGCAGTTTGGAACACTCAAGAGGCCCAGGCTGACTTTACCAACGTGCTGGAGCAGGGACCCACCTGGCGACTATGGTGAGCCTTGAACTGTGGATCTAGGTGCAGACCTAGCTGTGAGCTGTGCCTCTAAGCACAGATCCCTCAAAAAGACAAGGAGGACAAGGCCTGCTTCTGGTGCATCTTCTACCACTGAGAAGGCCCTTCTGGTGTGGTCACCCTGTCTGGCCTGCTGCTGCTGCTGACAGCCCGCCTGCCCCCACTAACTCATGCTTCTCTGTGTGTGTGCTAAGTCACTTCAGGCATGTCTGACTCTTTGCCACACCATGAACTGTAGGTACCTATGCCCACCAGGTACCTATGTCTATGAGATTCTCCAGGCAAGAATGCTGGAGTGGGTTGCTGTTCCCTTCTCCAGGGGATTTTCCCAACCCAAGGATTGAACCTGGATCTCATGTCTCCTGCAATGGTAGATGGGTTCTTTACCACTAGTGCTATCTTAATTCCACTTACCACTAGCTCTTCTCTGTATATAAAGGCCTTATTTATCTCTTAAAAAAATTATTGTTAAAGAAAACCAGATATCCCAAGTTAAGGAATTTAGTGCTCATCTATGTATGGGAAGCTGCAAGAATCTGGCTCACTGAAATCATTCCTTTCATAGTCACCTCACCTGATACCCTGTGTTTTTCACATCCTGAGCTCATTTGGAGCTTACTGTAGGGAGTGGCTGCAATCTGATGGCTAGTAGGTATTCTTCTTTCTGAGTGCTCTTACGACTCACCAGCTCACATTGGAGGGCTGTAATCATGATAACTGTGACATCCTTGTCTACTGATATGGCAGGAAATATTTTATTTCACACTAGGTGCCACAGAGAGAGATCTAGGGGAGCTGACTTCGGTGAGAATTCTCATCCTTTGCTGACCTGTAGAGTTTTCCCAGAGTCCCATCTGCAGGTCTCATCCTGGTCACCAGCAACTGTAAAGGAAGAAAAATAGTTTGAGGGGAAACTTCTTTGTCTCTAGGGCAACTATGTAAATGGATAAGCCTACCTAAGATGATTATAGAAGTGGAGATTACAGGGAAGAAAAGATACTTTAGACATAGCATTTTCCACACAATTTCAACAATTAATAATATCCATAATATACCCCACATCCAAGGTAAGAGAAACCCAAGTAATATGGTAGGTGTTGCAAGAGGGCATCAGAGGGCAAACACAATGAAATCATAATCACAGAAAACTAGCCAATCTGATCACATGGACTACAGCCTTGTCTAACTTAATGAAACTAACCCACGCCATGTGGGGCCACCCAAGACGGATGGGCCATGGTGGAAAGGTCTGACAGAATTTGGTCCACTGGAGAAAGGAATGGCAAAGCACTTAAGTATTCTTGCCTTGAGAACCACAGGAACAGTATGAAAAGGCAAAATAATAGGATACTGAAAGAGGAACTCCCCAGGTTGGTAACTGCCCAATATACTACTGGAGATCAGTGGAGAAACAACTCTAGAAAGAATAAAAGGATGGAGCCAAAGCAAAACAATACCAATTTGTGGATGTGACTGGTGACAGAAGCAAGGTCCGGTGCTGTAAAGAGGAATACTACATAGGAACCTGAAATGTCAGGTCCATGAATCAAGGCAAACTGGAAGTGGTCAAACAGGAGATGGCAATAGTGAATGTCGACATTCTAGGAATGAGCAAACTAAAATGGACTGGAATGGGTGAATTTAACTCAGATGACCATTATATATACTCCTGTGGGCAGAAATCCCTTAGAAGAAATGGAGTAGCCATCATGGTCAACTAAAGAGTCTGAAATGCAGTACTTGGATGCA
>SJYC01022532.1:0-30352 GCA_006408675.1 Madoqua kirkii | reverse complement strand
TAAAAAAAAAACCTTTCCACACACACACACACAAAACTGTCAAGTACATGTGATTCACTAGTGAAATCTACAAAGTTTAAGAGAGAAATAATATCAATTCTGCAGAAACTCAGAAAATGGAAGAGGAGGTACCATTTCTCAACTTAATCTACAAGGCCAGCATAACCATGATACCAAAGTCTGACAAAGGTATTATAGAGGAAAAAAATAACAGATCAGTATCTCTCATGGAAATAGACATAGACCAAAAAAAATTGAAGCAAAATGTCAGCCACTAGAATCCAACAGTATAGAGAAAGGAAATATATCATGAACAAGCAAGTTTTATTCCAAGAAAACAAGGTTAGTTTAACATGAAAATCAGTCAATGCAATTCTTCAAACTAATAGGAAAAAAGAGATATTATTTGATTATCTCAAAATATGCAGAAAAAGCATTTACTCAAAATCACTAATTTTTTAAATACTGCTTATTTTTATTTTTGGCTGTGCTGGGTCTTCGTGGCCTCTGCGTGGGCTTTCTCTACCTGCAGCGAGTGGAGGGCACTCGCCCTCACAGGGCATGGGTTTCTCATCGCAGTGGCTCCTCCTGTGGAGGAGCTCTAGGGTGTGCAGGCTTCAGCAGCTGCGGCACACAGGCTCAGCAGCCGTGGCCTGTGGGCCCTAGAGGCTGTGGGCTCCAGGTGGCATGCAGGTTCAGTGGCTGGGCACATGGGCTTAGCTGCTCAGTGACACGTGCAGTCTTCCCAGACCAGGGATCAAACCCACGTTCCCTGCCTTGACAGGTAGACACCCATCCCGTGCACCACCAGGGAAGTCCAAAAATCACCAATCTTTTATGACAAAGACACTTAATAACTAGGAATAGATACCGATGTCTTCAATGTGATAAAGTATACCTATCAGTGTAACTGAAAACTGTAGTGTGTACATAATAATTTATGGAAAATATTAAACCTTTTTCTCCTAATATCAGAAACAAGGCAAGGATGACCACTCTCAATATTGTTTTATATTCACAAAATATTCTCTATATATGTTCAGTATTTACTAACGTTCCTAGCCAGGACATAAGGCAAGGAAAAAAGTAATAAAAGGCAAGAAGTTTGAAAAGAAGTAAACTGCTGTTATTTACATAAAGTGAAAGTGAAGTCGCTCAGTCGTGTCTGACTCTTAGTGGACACACAGTGGCTCCTCCTGTGGAGGAGCTCTAGGGTGTGCAGGCTTCAGCAGCTGCGGCACACAGGCTCAGCAGCCGTGGCCTGTGGGCCCTAGAGGCTGTGGGCTCCAGGTGGCATGCAGGTTCAGTGGCTGGGCACATGGGCTTAGCTGCTCAGTGACACGTGCAGTCTTCCCAGACCAGGGATCAAACCCACGTTCCCTGCCTTGACAGGTAGACACCCATCCCGTGCACCACCAGGGAAGTCCAAAAATCACCAATCTTTTATGACAAAGACACTTAATAACTAGGAATAGATACCGATGTCTTCAATGTGATAAAGTATACCTATCAGTGTAACTGAAAACTGTAGTGTGTACATAATAATTTATGGAAAATATTAAACCTTTTTCTCCTAATATCAGAAACAAGGCAAGGATGACCACTCTCAACATTGTTTTATATTCGCAAAATATTCTCTATATATGTTCAGTATTTACTAACGTTCCTAGCCAGGACATAAGGCAAGGAAAAAAGTAATAAAAGGCAAGAAGTTTGAAAAGAAGTAAACTGCTGTTATTTACATAAAGTGAAAGTGAAGTCGCTCAGTCGTGTCTGACTCTTAGTGGACACGTGGACTGTAGCCCACCAGGCTCCTCCATCCATGGGATTCTCCAGCCAAGAATACTGGAGTGGGTTGCCATTTCCTTCTCCAGGGGAATCTTCCCAACCCAGGGATCAAACCCGGGTCTCCCACGTTGCGGACAGATGCTTTAACATCTGAGCTAGCAGGGAAGCCCTGTTATTTACAAAAATAGTTCCTTAAAACCTGGAAGCATAACTAATGACCCAAAATAGTGGATCCTTTGAATAAATTCTGGTGAATCCATTCAATAGACTATTTATAGTCATTTGGAATGATATTCTATAAAGAGTGCTAATAAAATGAGAAAATGTTTGCTATACCAGCTATGAAAGACATCCTAGCAGAAGTCTGGGGAAATATGGATTCGGAATTAGATGATCTTAAGGAATTATATTTAACTTTGTTAGAAGTGATGTGATATGTGGTTATATGGAAATTTTCATTTTGGAAAATGCATTCTCAATAATTTGGGGCAAAGTTCTTCAACCTCAGCACTAACTGAGGAAAAGATAATTCTCTATTGGGGTGGGGGTGGGGTGGAGACTCTCCTGTGCACTGAAGGATGCTGAGTGGTAACCCTGCTCTGCCCACTACATAAGCACTCCTTTTGTGACAACCAAAAGTCTCCAGACATTGCCAAATATTCCCTGAGGGGATCAAAATCACTCTCAGTTGAGAACCACCAATTTAAGGTTAAATACCATGAAGTGTGTTATTTTATTTAACTTAAAACATCTTAGAAAAAATACAAACAGAAATATGGGAAATATTAAGTGCTAACTCTAAATAATGACTACGTGGTGGTTTCTTATACTGGTTTATCTTCTTTTCTGTGTGTTTAAAAGTTTCATATTCATAATAAAGTCAAAATAATAGTTTTATTCCAGAGGTGAAAAATGCAGTACTCACAGTTGTATATGGACTAGCATTACAAATATGTAAAATTATGTACAGCAAAATACGCAAAGAAATGCATCAAAGAGTTCGTGGATGCGTTAGAGGGTGGTTCATGGCTGATTTCCTTTCCCGGATTTTAAAATAATCTATAATTATATGCTTTTAGATTGAAAAAGGGACAGATCTAAGAGTGCTGAAATGTAATATTATTAATCATTCACAGTCTAATATTAGAGAATTAGCAGTAAACACAGCAGGGACAGAAAACTTTCAGACTTGGAATCTCTCCTCCCTCACTGCAGAGAAATCATCTTAAAGTCAGAATGGCTTTGAACGGGCATACATCTGCATAATAACTTTCCTTTGTTCTTGCTTTGCAGGCAATTGAGTAACTTGTTAAACAAACATGCCTTCAGACTTCACACCAGATTAGAGCCTTTTGTAAATAAAATTATAGCTGGGAATATGCTTCCCCTAACTGGTAAATAAATTTACGAATTCAGAGACTTCGCATTACATGCCAAGATGTCTAAGTCAATCTCAAATTCTTTCACACTTATGAATAAATGCCAAGGGTCATCAAATACCAAGAGTCCCTGAGGCAAAACAAGTCCACCTCACTCTTTCTTTTTTTAATTTATTTATTTTTAATTGAAAGGTAATTGCTTTACAATATTGTGTTGGTTTCTGCCGTACATCAACATGAATCAGCCAAAAGCATACATATGTCCTCTCCCTCTTGAACCTCCCTCCCACTTCCAACCCCTTCCTACCGCTCTAGGTTGTTACAGAGGCCTGGTTTGAGCTCCTTGAGTCATATAGCAAATTCCCATTGGAATTCCCTTCTATTTTACATATGGTAATGTATATATTTGAGATCCCTCCAATGAAAATGCTCCACCTACAAAGCAATTCCTTTCCCTCCTACCACATTACGTATAAATGAATGGTCACTGATGCCATGCTTGGTGGAAATACTGTGTGGTTTCTATGACAACAAGGACAATAAAATCTCAGGATTCTGTGGCAGAGTCTTTTTCTCTTGAGTTCATGCATTTATATAAGTCTCCATTTAGCATGAGTGCTTCCTAGGGTGCCAGGCCTTCTATCATCACTGGCATTACAAGAGAACAGAACAAAACCCCTTGTCCTCACAGAGCTTCCTTTTTAGTGTATTCTTATTTTAATTTTCCCAAGATCTAGGAAAACGCGCCACTTTCAGTGGAAGAATCTTCAGTATCTCTAATCAAGAGTGAAGTTGTTTGGACATGTATTCATTCCTCCCTTAAGGGCAAAAATCTTCATCTGATCTGGTGCTCATTCCACAGTTAAAGTCTTGGACCATTTTAGAAGCTGGCCGAGAAGTATCCTTGAATCCTTGAGATCAGAAGGCCGATGAGATAAGGAGGCTGAACACGATCAGATGGAGATGGGAAAGGGGCTGACTACTCCGTGATTTCTTCTCTCTGGACAGCCACCTCCTTCCCCGCAAAGCAAGGTCAAGAAAATAGGAAATGGGATCAGAGGAGCCTTCCAGACAGGCTGCCTCAGTTCAGATAAAAGCTCTACCACTTATTAGCTGTGTTTCACTGAACAAGGTACTCAGCTTTCTTATCTCCATTTCCTCATCCATCAAATGAGGATAGCAAGAGTACTTCCCAGAATTATCCTGAGGTGTAAGTGGAATGTTTCATGGGAAGCAGTAGTAAGCACAGTGCCTGTCACAGAGTAAACACTAAATAAATGTTAGCTATTCCCCGCTAACATAGCATAGTTTATATAATATATAACATGATGCTGGCTAGTTAAGAGTCTTTATGATCTTAAGCCCAGTTTCATATTGAGCACCCACTATGCGTCAGGCACCAGGCTAACTGCTTTCTATATGCTCTCCTTTCATCCTTCCAGTGGCCTATGATGGAATTATTATCATCTCTATTTTACAGGTGAGGATACTGGTCTCAGAGAGGTGAAGCATCCTGCCTAAGGCCACAGAGCCGTGAGTAGCAGAGTCCAGATTCAAGCCTGGACCATCTTACTTGACATTCCACGCTCTCTCTGCAGCATAATTCAGCTTCCCCATCTTCTATCTTTCCAACGACATTGTTACCTCCAAGCCTTTGTCTTGCCACGATCTTAAACATGCCATTCAGACATAAATATATAATGTTAATATATATAATAACTGGCAACCAGCAGGCTGCTAAAAACAAAATGATCATAGACTGGGTGGCTTATAAGCAACAGAAATTTATTGCTCACAGTTCCAGAGGCTGGAAAGTACAAGATCAAGGCGCTGGCAAATTTGGTGTCAGGTGAAAGCCTGCTTCCTGGCTCATGCTGGCCATCTTCTCTACGTGTCCTCACAAGGTGGAAGAGAGTTCTTTGAGGCCCTCATCTCACAAGAACACCAATCCCATTCATGAGGACTCCCCTTTCATGACTTAATCATCTCCCAAAGGCCCCACCTTCAAAGTATCCTAATATACTATTGCCTAATAATAGCATCATCTCCATTATTGTTACCACTTATTAAAAGTAACAATGTGCCCCATAAAAAGATGTGCAACATAACTAATTATTAGAGAAATGCAAATCAAAACTACAGTGAGGTAATACTTCACACCGGTCAGAAAGGCCATCATTGAAAACTCTACCAATAAGAGCTGGAGAGGGTGTGGAGAAAAGGGAAGCTTCCTACACTGTTAGTGGAAATGTGAATTGGTGCAGCCACTATGGAAAACAGTATGGAGGTTTCTTTAAAAACTAAAAATAGAGCTACCATATGATCCTACAATCCCACTCTTGGACATATATTCGTAAAAGATAAAAACTCTAATGAAAAAGATACATATATGCCACAGAAGCACTGTTTACAATAGCCACATCATGGAAGCAACCTAAATGTCCATGAACAGAGAAACAGATAAAGAAGATACCATGGGATATTAGCTATAAAAAAGAATAAAACAATACCATTTGCAGCAACATGGATAGATCTAGAGTTTTTATACCAAGTGAAGTAAGTCAGACAAAGACAAATATCATATAATATCACGTATATGTGAAACCTAAAGTATGATACAAATGAATTTATTTACAAAATAGAATCACAGACAGAAAATAAATTTATGGTTACCAAAAGGGAAAGGGGAAAAATTAGGAGTTTGGAATTAGCAGATACACACTACTATATATAATGTAGATAAAGAACAAGGACCTAGTGTATAGAAAAGGGAATTATATTTTATATCTTGTAATAAGTTACAAGGGAAAAGAACATGAAAAAGAATGTGTGTGTGTATATATATATATATATATATATATACACGCATGCACACACAGCTGAATCAGTTTGCTGTACACCTGAAACAAAATCAATTATACTTCAATTAAAAAAAATATCTTACTATGTGCCAGGACCTAAACTCAACCCTGTAAACAACTACCTCATTGAATCATCTCAAGCAACTATATGAGGTACAGACAATCATTACCCCATTTCATGGATGAAGAAAATGAAGTTCGGAGAAAGGATGTAATATGCCCAAGGTCACATGGCTAGTATGTGGCGAACCCAGAATTTGAACCTGGGTCTCTCTGGATCCAAGGCCTGTATTTTGACTCTGTGGCTTCTTGCTTCCATCCAATTTAACAGTCTTTCTCCTGTGATCCCTGCCCTTTCCACAAATCCCATCCAGACATTCCCCTCGAAGCACTGCCAACTTCCACCAGGCCTGGCCCTCACTCATTTCCAATCACCCTTTCTCCACCATAGCTTTAGAAATGAACTGTTACTAATGGCTACTCATATGTCAGCCTAATGAATGGGATGCAGACTTCCATTAAAATAATGAAATTAGTCAGTTTTGAATTTGGTTACATCGCACGGCACACAGCCTCAAGTAATTACCAACCCATGCTCTTTCCCTCGAATTAAAGTCAGTTTATTTATTTAGGGTCTTTGGCTGGGCCATCTCTATTACGCTCACATCATCTATTTGGGGATGGACTTTTTTTTTTTTTTTTGGCTTGTTTGTTTAAATAATGTTCAGGCTGTTCCCATGATTAATAAAGTTGTAAATACAGCCAGCAGCAGCTTCCAAACCATGTGCAAAAGCAAAGGATGTTAAGTCAAAGAATAATTCTTTAGGGAATTGGGTTTTGTTTGTTTGGTGTTGTTTTTTTTTTTCCTCCAAAGGATGGAAACAATGAGAAAGAAGGTCTTTGAGCTCCAGGAACTCCAATTACGCTGACATTTCTGCAGCAGAAATACACCAAGATCCATTTTGCAGGAACTCAGTGAACTAGCTAATCAGATTTCCTTGGATATTTGCTCCAAAGGTCAGCCGCCTTAAAGAGCACCCAGTGCCTCATTATTCGGTGGAGCAGGCTGCACACAGGCTAGGATTTGGAACGCAGACACCCATGGCAAGGAAGTAAATCTGAAAGATTTTAGCACAGATCCTGCTACCTTAGCCTTGGCCAAAGTCTCATCCAACTCTGTGATGAGACTACAGACAAAATCACCTCCAGAAAGAGCACCTGGGTTTGCCAGATTTCCGTCTCCAAGATGCATCTCTCCTGTGTTCCAGGGACAGCACGGATGGCAGACTAATCTGAAATGTCCACGCTGCTGGTACATTTCAAGACAGGCTTTTATTCATGTGATGAGTGAAGGGGGCCAAACTTTCGTTAAAATCACCAAGCCCGAATCTACAAAACACCTGTCTAGCACTCCTCAAAACGACTGAGATCTTGAAAAACAAGAAAAGACTAAGAAGCATCAAAGACCAGAGGAAATTAAGGAGACGGGAGATTAAATGCAACATGGGGCTCTGGACTGAATCCTGAACAGAAAAAGGACATCAGTGGAAGAACTGGTGAAACCCAAATGCAATCTGGAATTTAGGTAATAGTTAAATTTCTATGTTGCTATCTTTGTTGGGACAAATGGACCACAGTAACATAAGAGGATAACATCAGAAGAACTCTCTGTACTATCGTGGCAACCTCTCCATAAATCTAAGATTATTTCAAAATTAGAAAAATACTTTTTAAATTTTCTATGCCATAAAAATTCCACTGCGAGAACAAACTAATATTTAGCAGTGGGCAGAGGGAAAGAGGGAAGGACAACATTAGGATTAAGGGGTACAAACTATTATTAGATATAAAATAAGTCACAAAGATATATTGTACAACATGGGAAATATAGTTAATGTTTTATATTAACTATAAATGGAGTATGGCCTTTATAAATTGTGAATCAATGTATTATATATCTATAACTTCTGTAATGCTACATAGCAAATATACTTTAATAAAATTTTGAATATTATAGAATATTAGAAAAAAGACAGAGGATGAGATGGTTGAATGGCATCACTGACTCAATGGACATGAAACTGAGTAGACTCCAGGAGTTGGTAATGGACAGGGAGGCCTGGCGTGCTGCAGTCCATGGGGTCACAAAGAGTCGGACATGACTGAGCGACTGAACTGAATTGAACTGAATTGAAAGTATTTTTAAAGTCCATTGTGTTTTATATATAGCTTAATGAAAATAATTAAGTTTAAGTTTATTCTATAACAAAGTTGACACAGTGAACTAAAAACAAAATTAAACTCCAAATCCAGAGAGGAGGTCAGAGGCAGGCTTATAATTACTTTTTTTTTAAAGCTCATTTAAAATCCCAACAAAGGGGGCTTCCTCGAGGGCTCAGTGGTAAAGAATCCATCTGCAATGCAGGAGACATGGGTTTGATCTCTGGGTTGGGAAGATTTCCTAGAGGAGGAAATAGCAACCCACTTCAGTATCCTTACCTGGGAAATTACATGGACAGAGGAACCTGGCCGGCAACAGTCTATGTGGTTGCAAAGAGTTGGACATGACTGAGTGAGCGAGCAAGATGTTATAGGTTACAGATTGAACATACAATAAAGGCATTAAACTGGATTGTTTTAAAACAAAAAATACAATCCCAACAAAGACATAGAGAAACAATACAAGTAAACTAAAATTAAATTAAAATGCAGTGGTTGTTCTCCCTCTACCAACTGGGACAGGAACACCTTTGCCAAAGAAGTTGGCTTCCTCAGTGTCTGCTTATGACTCCCACCAAGTCTCCTGACCCTGAGAGATTTCTATGTGACAAGAAAAGCCTCAAGGTGACCATTGCTGGCTCAGTGCCCACCCGCACAGATTTAAAAGACCCCCACCCCAGCTCTCACCCTCTGACCCCTGCCCTCCCCTGTGAGCTACACCATGGAAAGAAACGTAGCAAGAGAGTCAAAGTGTACTCCATCACGTGACCTGAGGCTGGGTGTTGGTCTTAAGGAGTTATGGAGAACTTGTAGGAAGGGTGTCTGAGCTGAGTCTTGAAGGAAGAACGGGGGAGTGCTGGATGAATAAAGAGTAGAGGATTCCAGTGCATACCAAGGTATCAAGTTGTAGAGTGCTGATGTACCAAAGAAGTGAACAAAACTGGGGTAGGAAGAGTTAGAAAGGGTCCCCTGTCAAAGGTGTCTCAGTCAGTTCAGGCTGTGTAACAAATATACCATGGACTGGGTGACTTACACTGCAAACATGTATCACTTACAGTTCTGGAGACTGGAATGTCCAAGATCCAGGTCCAGCACATTTGGTGTCTGATGGGTCCAATTCTTGATTCACAGACAGCCTTCTTCTCATTCTGTCCCCACACGGAGGAAGGGGCAAGAGGGCTCTCTGAGTCCTCTTTTTAGTTCAATTCAATCGCTCAGTCATGTCTGACTCTTTGTGACCCCATGGACTGCAACACACCAGGCCTCCCTGTCCATCACCAACTCCCGGAGCTTATTCAAACTCATGTCCATCAAGTCAGTGATGCCATCCAACCAGTTCATCCTCTGTCATCCCCTTCTCCTCTTTCCCTCAATCTTTCCCAGCATCGGGGTCCTTTCCAATGAGTCAGCTCTTCGCATCAGGCAGCCAAAGTATTGGAGTTTCAGCTTCAACATCAGTCCTTCCAATGAAAACCCAGGACTGATCTCCTTTAGAATGGACTGGTTGGATCTTGTTGCAGTCCAAGGGACTCTCAAGAATTTTCTCCAACACCAGGGTACTAATCTCATTCATGAGCGCTCCACCCTCATGACCTAATCACCTCCCAAAGTCCCCACTTCCTATTATATCACACAGGGGATTAGGCTTCAATATATGAATTTTAGGGCGACACAAACATTCATTCCATAGCATAGGCTTTGTGTGCTAACGAATTTAACTTTGTCCTGAAGGTGATGGGAATATTTCTTTAGTCTTTATTGAATTTGTAAAAATATTGCTTCTGTAGTTTATGTTCTGGTTTTTTGACCACAAGGTATATGGGATCTTTGCTCCCAGACCGGGAATCGAACCCTCCTCACCCCCTGCACTGGAAAGTGAAGCCTTAACCACTGCGCTACCCGTGAGGTGCTGGTGATGAGGGCTTTCAAGCACAGGACTGAAATGGCAACCTGAGCATTTTAGAAACATTCAACAGATGCAGCTGGAAAGGTGGGTGGAAGGTGAGGTTGCCAGCAGTGAGGCCATGATCCAGGCCCGAAGTGTGAACACCCTGCCCAGAGGCACCCTCCCAGGCTGGCACAGGAACGAGGCAGGGAATGAGGGCCGTTGCCATGAAAACAACTGACATTACTGTCTCTTCAGCAGTTTGGTAGCTCAGCCCCCATCTCCACTCAAACTGGAAGATATCCTCTGCCATCCCTAAATTCCATACTTCAAGTCTCTGCCCTGCGTTATATACCTTTTGCAGCCAACCCTGTGTCTCCACATTACACTGTATCTTAAATCATCAACTTAGGTTAGATTTCCAGTTTCTTATATAAAACAAACAAACAAGGAACTCACATGTACTTAATAATGTTGATGGCAGAATCATACACAATGATTGTATCTGGGAATCAGGCTGCCTTTAATCTGCAAAGGAGGATACAGTAATCCTCATTTCACGGATAGGAAAACTGAGACTCCAAGAAGTTAAGTGACCTTGTCATACAGCTCTTAAGAGGGCTGGATCCAAGAATGCCTGATTCCAATCACACTTGCCATAGCACCTCATGCGCTCACGTTTCATTTCTCTTCATTCACTTACTGCAATTTCCCTCCCCCTCAGAATCAAACCCAAAACTGTGTGGCCTAACCAGAATAAAATCTGAATAATTACATGTAGCTGTTTTCTAAAATGCCCACTGCTCCCTGGCAGATCTCTGACAGCCCAACCCTATGACTGTGGTGTGGCGAGTTAAACAGCAAGACCAGTGACTCCAAGTCTCTTTCGCACCAGATCAGTGGAACAAAGTAGTCTGCCTTCTATAAGCAAATAATGACTGCCTCTTCCTCATTCCTGATTTAAAAAGTATATACATGAATCAACAGACACATGGATAGATAGATGGATAGATAAATGAATGGTTTGATGGATAAACAGCCTGATGGATAAGGTCAAACAGATGTATGGGTATGCATTTTCAAATGTAGACTGTTTGAAAAAGGTAATATGGGAACCATCAACAGCAGTTGTCACTCCTGGTAGGGAACAGTGTCTAAGACAAGAGTGGAAGTGAAAACTACTTTTTACTCTACAATTTCTTATATTTTTCAAATTTTGAGCTGCATGTATTACTTGTGTTAAAACAAATGGCAATATAAAAATAATTTTAAAACATCTTTTTAAAGAGATATAGGTTTGAATGAGTGGCTGGAAGAATGAGTAATCCTAAAATAAAAATGTTTTAAATAGATGAATAAATGTTAACATTTTTTAAAAATTTATGTTTCCCTCCATTGATTTTTCTTTAAAGTCTTGGCACCAACTTCTACTTGTCTGTATTAGAATCTAACGAAATGTGGTTTCCAACTTGGCACATAATCTATTACAAAATTTGGTTATTTCAAGTCAAACAGGTCAATAACTGCATGGTGTTTTTCACACAGCATCTTGACTTTAAGGGTTGCTCACACAAATCTGCTTAAGGACTACTCTGCAGTTACCATGAGGGACAATAGGTCTGAGGCTTAGACGTGTGATCCCACCCAATTTTCTTTATTTAAGCTCTAAATCTCCTCTCAAACCTCACTGCACGCTGAGCCTCTGAATACTGCTCCCTGAATTGCTGGGGGAATAATTACATGTAGCTGTTTTCTAAAATGCCCACTGCTCCCTGGCAGATCTCTGACAGCCCAACCCTATGACTGTGGTGTGGCGAGTTAAACAGCAAGACCAGTGACTCCAAGTCTCTTTCGCACCAGATCAGTGGAACAAAGTAGTCTGCCTTCTATAAGCAAATAATGACTGCCTCTTCCTCATTCCTGATTTAAAAAGTATATACATGAATCAACAGACACATGGATAGATAGATGGATAGATAAATGAATGGTTTGATGGATAAACAGCCTGATGGATAAGGTCAAACAGATGTATGGGTATGCATTTTCAAATGTAGACTGTTTGAAAAAGGTAATATGGGAACCATCAACAGCAGTTGTCACTCCTGGTAGGGAACAGTGTCTAAGACAAGAGTGGAAGTGAAAACTACTTTTTACTCTACAATTTCTTATATTTTTCAAATTTTGAGCTGCATGTATTACTTGTGTTAAAACAAATGGCAATATAAAAATAATTTTAAAACATCTTTTTAAAGAGATATAGGTTTGAATGAGTGGCTGGAAGAATGAGTAATCCTAAAATAAAAATGTTTTAAATAGATGAATAAATGTTAACATTTTTTAAAAATTTATGTTTCCCTCCATTGATTTTTCTTTAAAGTCTTGGCACCAACTTCTACTTGTCTGTATTAGAATCTAACGAAATGTGGTTTCCAACTTGGCACATAATCTATTACAAAATTTGGTTATTTCAAGTCAAACAGGTCAATAACTGCATGGTGTTTTTCACACAGCATCTTGACTTTAAGGGTTGCTCACACAAATCTGCTTAAGGACTACTCTGCAGTTACCATGAGGGACAATAGGTCTGAGGCTTAGACGTGTGATCCCACCCAATTTTCTTTATTTAAGCTCTAAATCTCCTCTCAAACCTCACTGCACGCTGAGCCTCTGAATACTGCTCCCTGAATTGCTGGGGCTCTGAGTCACCTGACCCTGCCAAGCGAAAGATAAGAAGAAAAATGACTTCCCCAGCTACCATCAGTAGAACTGGAAGAAAGAAAGGAGGAAAACTGACTCCCAGCCATCAAGGATCTACTGCTTTCCTCTCCATCAGTATGGATATGGAGCAGGGTTGCCTCAAAGCTGGGATTTTTTAAGCTTTCAAGGCAGCTGTTTGGATTCCATACACTAGGGAGCCTGACAACAGTCAACAAGACTTTATGGAACTTCCGTTGGATGAGCATGGACACCATGTTCTGCCCTCAAAGGATTTACACTCTAATCCAAGATATATAATATAATCCAAAGAAGGGGGAGGCAGTATTTGGATGTCAAATGTCCATAGCAAGTGCTAAGTTATTTGATGGATGGAGGATGGTGACCAACCTGTGATGCTGGGAGATGTGATAGGACTGCCAGAGGCAGGTGACATCACTGATGTTTAACTATCGGAATACCAGTCACAGATCTATACCGCCTGGGACATTTAAGGAATCATAAGCTTCTCTGCCAGAAAGAAAAACGGACACAAAAGAAAAATCACCTTGGCGTTAGGGTGCCCCAGTTGTCAGAGATGGCTCAATAGCGCCCTCTAGTGGCGGTCCCTGCTGCCAGGTCAGGAGTAGGCTACTCGCCCCACCCCCACCCTTGCCCAAATGTTTTCCTCCCGCTGTGTCTGTGAGCCCCAACAAGTGGTCATCTGGGAGCGGGACAAGACAGAGCATCCTATAGACTGGGACAGTAACAAAGCAACTTAAGGAGGAAAAACTTGAGTTGGGTCTTAAAGGGACATCCGGGCATCAGGGAATAGGAAAGACAACTTTACATATATACTTTTTTAAAATTAGAGGATATTTGCTTTATAATATTGTTATGGTTTTTACCATATATCAGCATGAGTTGGCCATAGGTATACATATCCCTCTTGAACCCCACCTCTCATCTCATAGGCTTTGGGCTCCCTGTGTCATACATCAAACTCCCACTGGCTATTTTACAATGATATATAAATATGATACGAACACACGTACATTGATAGCCATACATATGGGTATCTATGTTATATATGTATATGTTTCAATGCTATTCTCTCAAATCACCCACTCTCTCCTTCCTCCACTGTGTCCACCAGTCTGTTCTTTCTCTTTCCGACTTACTTCACTCTGTATAATAGGTTCTAGGTTCATTCACCTCATTAGGACTGACTCAAACGTGTTCCTTTTGATAGCTGGGTAATATTCCATTGTGTACATGTATCATAACTTCCTCACCCATTCACCTATTGATGGGCATCTAGGTTGCTTCCGTGTCCTAGCTATTGTAAAGAGTGCTGCAATGAACACTGGGGTAAAAGTGGGACAGACAACTTCTGATGAGGGACATGACCTGCAAAGACAGGTGGCTAGAAAATGTCAGATCCTACGGCACAATGGCAAAGAATGCACCTGCCAACGCCAAAGGCACGGAAGATCCCCTGCAGGAGGGCATGGCAACCCTCTCCAGCATTCTTTCCCGGGAAGTCCCATGGACAGCGGAGCCCAGTGGGATACAGTCCATGGGGTCGCAAAGAGTGGGACACGACTGCACACACACGCACGCACGCGCACGCTGCTGGAAAGTCAGTGAGCGTAGGCTGCTGAGGACTCACTCTTCACACATACACACGCACACACGCACGCATACACATGTGCACGCTGCTGGAAAGGCACTGAGCATAGGCTGTTGAGGACTCACTCTCCAGTTGCTGTGGGTAGGAGGCCTCCTGGGATTTTCTGGGATAATGTTAATAAGATATCTGCTGCTTCTCTGGGCATTACTGTGTATATGAGGATGGGGAGGATACATCCTAAAGACAGGGAGGAGACCTGTTTCCTTGCAGCACCTCCGCCCTCCCTGAGGTTTTCTTTGGGATCTCCCATCCCACCTCTATCACTGTCCATAGGGATGGCACCAGGCTAAGCCACGTACATGTGCTAGCTCCTGTAACCCTTCACCTCTCTTGAGGAGGATGTACAGTATCCTTTAACAGATCAAGAATGAGAGGCTCAAGGACATTAAGTCACTCACCGAACCTAACTCCGCTTATAAAATGGCAGCGCGAGGACCTGAATCAACATCTCTGCCAAATTCCGAAGCACGCGCTTGTGACAATTGTCACACGTGAAACTGCTCCATCCAAAGCGCTTCTGCTTTCAACGTAAGTGGTTGCCAAACAGCCTTCACGCAAAACTGAAGTTTCTTTGAGGATAAGTATATACTTATGAGAATATCTCCACCATCAAAACCAAAAACATATCCATCTCCCCCCAAAGTTTCCCCCATGTCCTTTATTATAATCATCGCTATTATTTTGTGTGAGAAGAACACTGAAGATAAGATCTATCCTTTTAGCAAATTTTAAATATACAATTGTTAGCTATACACACCACAGTAGACCTTCAACTTACTCATCTTACAGAACTGAAACTTAGTACCCTTTGAACACCTCCACTTCCATAACAAAGAGAGCCATCAGCAACATGACAAGACAGCCCAGAGAATGGGAGAAAACATTTGCAATCCATCTCTCTGATAAGGGATTAATATCCAAAATATATAAGGAACCCATACAGCTTAGGAACAA
Organism: Madoqua kirkii; assembly: GCA_006408675.1. NCBI lineage: Eukaryota > Metazoa > Chordata > Mammalia > Artiodactyla > Bovidae > Madoqua > Madoqua kirkii. Next base: position 14,878 of record SJYC01022532.1, on the reverse strand, counting down.
AAATGCAAATAACCTGATTTTTAAATGGGCAAAGGATCTGAGCAGACATTTCTCCAGGGAAGCTGTACAAATGGACAACAAGCATGTGAAAAGGTACTCAACATCATTAACCACCAGGGAAATGTAAATCAAAACCAAAATGAGATTATTACCTCGTATCTATGTTAGAATGGCTATTGTTTTAAAATTAAAGATTTTTAAAGAGATGTGTTGGTGAGAATGGAGAGAAAAGGGAACCCTTAATGTACTGTTAGTGGGGTTATAAACTGGTACAGCCAATGTGGGAAACAGCATGGAGGTTTCTCAAAAAGCTAAAAATAGTACTGCCATATGATCTATTTTGGGGCTTCCTCTGTGGCTCAGCTGGTAAAGAATCCACCTGCAATGTGGGAGACCTGGGCTCAATCCCTGGGTTGGGAGGATTCCCTGGAGAAGGGAATGGCTACCCACTCCAGTGTTCTGGCCTGGAGAATTCCATGGACTGTATAGTCCATGGGGGTCACAAACAGTTGAACACAACTGAGTGACTTTCACTTTCATTTGTTCAAAGGAACTGAAATCAGGATTTTGAAGCAATAACTGCATTATTCATAATAGTCAAGACATGGAAACAATATAAAAGTTCATCACTGGATGAATGGATAAAGAAAATGTGATATGCACATACACATATATATGCATATATACACAAGCCATACACAGAAAGACAAGAAGAGTATGACCTCACTTACAACCGTGTCTTGTTTTACACACAAACTCCTCTAGTCAAATGGAGATGCATCACTTGTATTCACAGGCCCACGAGAGATCACAGACGCAAGTCAATGGAATCCACTGTGGGAGACAAAGAAAAGCAACTCAGTTGGGACTGTTGAACCTCTGCTTTATTCGCCTTTGCCGCTGACAGGTTTATTCCACAGTGTCTCACCCACAGCAGCATCTCCACACATCCCCCTCTGAGTGACCGTGCTGACAGTGATGTGCTGGATCATCTCAGAAAACAGCAGAAACTCCAAGGCAAGAGAGCTGCCTAAAGGGGCCCTTTCCCTTCCCTCCTGGTCTCTGAGCTATTTCCAGCAGACGCAGCGAGCGGCTAAATGAGCGTTTGATCAATGGAGGCCAGGCTGATATTGATAAAGCGACTGCAGTTTGCGCAAATCACCCTGCACTCATAGATACTGAAGATTAATCTTTACAAATACAGGGCAAAGGGGGAGAAAAGAACCAAGTCGATTTCGTTTCCGATTATTACTTTCTCCAGAAAGCACTGAAGAGTCAAAGGTTTAACTGATGCGCATCAGAGAGGGAGACAAATCCAGAAATATCGCCCAATTACCTGGCAGCTTCTAGAGGTATTTTTCATGACAGCAGGTGGGTTTGACTTTTCTAAATCAGGAAGCAGACGAGACACCACTAGCGGGATGGTAACTTGGCCCAGGGCACAAGCGCTAACCTCACCGGACAAGCTGAGCCTGAGCATTTGTCCTCAGTCTACGGGGTGTCCTTGAAAACACATTTCCACCGATTTCCTAGTTATTTTTATGTTAGACTGCATGTATCTTTAGAAATTACACTGACAGTTCCTTCCTGAAACAAGATGAATTTATTTTTTACTACAAAGAAATCATAAATAAAAGTGCTTAGCCTCCGTAGGACTCTGATTTCACATCCTGGGAGTGGGTAGGGGCCCACTATGTAACATATAGCCCAGTTTCTCAACCTTGGCACTACTGACAGTTGGCACCAGGTAATTTTTGATTGAGGGTTGCCTGGTGCATTGTTGGGTGTTTAGCGGTGTTTCCTAGTATCTACCCAATAGATGCCGGTAATACCACTCCCAGTTCTGACGACCAAAAATGTCCCCAGATATTGCCAAATGTCCTCTGGGGGCAAAACTACTTGTGTACAGTAATGCGCAAAAACAGAACATAAATTGGAATTGGGGAAACGCCATTCAAAATATCTTCCATGTTGTATTCACAGAAAGCAACAAAATCAAATTCTACACTTAATGCCAGTTATAAATGTTTTATTCACATCCATGTCACAGTCAGGGAACTTAAGGTAGAGTTTTTCAAAACGTGGATCACAAAGCAATTTCCTGAGGTCAGGACCAGCTCGTTTGCAGGGCCAGCAATTACACACAACTCACTGCTCGGAGAGCCTCATGCCACTGCTGGCATCTGGAAATTCCTAATAATTTTTAGCAAGGAGCCCCCATGTTTTCATTTTGCTCGAGGCCCTGCAAATTATGTAGCCTGTCTGGGGTGCTTATTTTAAAAGCAAGCTCCTGAATGGAATGAAAACAGGATCTTGAAGAGATGGCTGTACCTGCTTGCTTACTGCAGCATCATTCACAAAGCCCAGAAATGGAGACAACCTCAATGTCCATCTAGGGATGAATGAATAAAGAATGGATTTATATGCGATGGAATATTATTCAGCCATGAAGAAGATGCACCTTCCCTGCTGGCTCAGACGATCAAGAATCGCCTGCAACGCAGGAGACCTGGGTTTGATCCCTGGGTTGGGAAGATCCCCAGAAAAAGGAAATGGTTACCCACTCTGGCATTCCTACCTGGAGAATTCCATGGACAGAGAACCCTGGTAGGTTACAGTCCACAAGGTTGTAAAGAGTCTGACATGGCTGAGCACCTTTCACTGAGTTCAGTTCAGTTCAGTCACTCAGTCGTATCCGACTCTCTGCAACCTCATGAATCACAGCACACCAGGCCTCCCTGTCCATCACCAACTCCCAGAGTTCACTCAGACTCACGTCCATTGAGTCAGTGATGCCATCCAGCCCTCTCATCCTGGGTCATCCCTCTCTCCTCCTGCCCCCAATCCCTCCCAGCATCACAGTCTTTTCCAATGAGTCAATTCTTTGCATGAGGTAGCCAAAGTACTAGAGTTTCAGCTTTAGCATCATTCCCTCCAAAGAAATCCCAGGGCTGATCTCCTTCAGAATGGACTGGTTGGATCTCCTTGCAGTCCAAGGGACTCTCAAGAGTCTTCTCCAACACTACAGTTCAAAAGCATCAATTCTTTGGCGCTCAGCCTTCTTCACAGTCCAACTCTCACATCTATACATAACCACAGGAAAAGCCATAGCCTTGACTAGATGGACCTTTGTTGGCAAGGTAATGCCTCTGCTTTTAAATATACTATCTAGGTTGGTCATAACCTTTCTTCCAAGGAGTAAGCATCTTCTAATTTCATGGCTGCAGTCACCATCTACAGTGATTTTGGAGCCCCAAAAAATAAAGTCTGACACTGTTTCCACTCTTTCCCCATCTATTTCCCATGAAGTAATGGCACCAGATGCCATGCTCTTTGTTTTCTGAATGTTGAGCTTTAAATCAACTTTTTCACTCTCCTCTTTCACTTTCATCAAGAGGCTTTTTAGCTCCTCTTCACTTTCTATCATAAGGGTCGTATCATCTGCATATCTGAGGTTATTGCTATTTCTCCCAGTAATCTTGATTCCAGCCTGTGCTTCTTCCAGCCCAGCGTTTCTCATGATTTACTCTGAAAATGAAAGTGAAGTCGCTCAGTCGTGTCCGACTCTTTGCGACCCATGAACTGTAGCCCACCAAGCTCCTCCGTCCATGGGATTCTCCAGGCAAGAATACTGGAGTGGATTGCCATTTCCTCCTCCAGGGGATTTTCCCAACCCAGGGATTGAACCCAGGTCTCCCACATTGCAGGCAGACGCTTTAACCTCTGCACCACCAGGGAAGCGATAGAAGTTAATAAGCAGGGTGACAGTATACAGCCTTGACAGACTCCTTTTCCTATTTGGAACCAGTCTGTTGTTACATGTCCGGTTCTCTAACTGTTGCTTCCTGACCTGCATACAGGTTTCTCAAGAGGCAGGTCAGGTGGTCTGGTAGTCCCATCTCTTTCAGAATTTTCCACAGTTTAGTGTAATCCACACAGTCAAAGGCTTTGGCATGTCAATAAAGCAGAAATAGATGTTTTTCTGGAATTATCTTGCTTTTTCGATGATTCAGCGGATGTTGGCAATTTGATCTCTGGTTCCTCTGCCTTTTCTAAAACCAGCTCGAACATCTGGAAGTTCATGTTCCACGTATTGCTGGAGCCTGACTTGGAGAATTTTGAGCATTACTTTACTAGCATGTGAGATGAGTGCAATTTTGCAGTAGTTTGAGCATTCTTTGGCATTGCCTTTCTTTGGGAACTTTCACTCACACGCATGTATATATTTCATATAACGGAATTTATTCAGCCATAAAAAAAAAGAAATCCTGCCAGTTTCAACAAGATGGATGGACCTTGAGGACATTATGCAAAATGAAATAAGTCAGACAGAGAAGGGCAAATACTGTATGATATAATTTATATGTGGAATCTAAAAAATTCAAACTCACAGAAACTCAGAGTAGACTGGTGGTTACCAGGGCTGAGGGCGGGGGAAATGGGGAGATATTTGTCAAAGATTACAAATTTCCAGTTATGAGATAAATAGCTTCTGGGAATCTAATGTGCAGCACGGTGATTACAGTTAACAGTACTGAACTATATAGTTGGAAGCTGCTAAGAGACTAGATCATAAATGTGCATACACACACAAAGGGTAACTATGTGAAGTGACAGATGTGTTAACTAACCTTATTGTGATAATCATTTCACAGGATATCAATATATCAAACCATGACACTGTGTACCTTAAACCATGACACTGTGTACCTTAAACCATGACACTGTGACAATGTTATTTGTCAACGATATCTCAATAAAGCTGGAAAATAACAAATAAAATACACGCAGGTTCTTGAACCGCACTGGTTTTCAGTAATTCAGCTTGATGTCAAAGCCTGCAGGAGATGTTGTTTGATTCTCTGGCTTAAAAATAAAAGAGTGATTTCTCTCTAAAACCCAGAGAATTCCAGTGAAAAGTAATCTTTCATTTTAAATGCTGAAAATGTACAGCAGAGACACATGCTGGGTTGGAAAACAAAACTCTGGCACAAGCACAGGGAGGCCTGGCGTGCTGCAGCCCCTGGGGTCGCAGAGAGTCAGACACTGAACTGAACTGACGTAAGTCTGGGAGGGTGAAGTGACTTCCTGGAAATGAACACAAATATGTTTAAAATATTTAAATGGTCTAATCTTTCCATTTTTACTTCTAAATGAGCTAAGAAACAATCAGATCATTTGAGAGGAATGAAAAAGAACAAATTCTACAAACTCAAAATCACATTCCTAAACTTTCTACTTACATATAGGGGATGAAACTGACCTGGAATTTTCCTTGTGGGAGCAGAAGAACCCAAGACCCCTTGTAAATGCTTTGCTGGTGGAACATTTCCGAGCATAGTTCACACTGCAGAATTTGCTGAACCTGATTCTGTTTCCTTAGTATTAATCACTTTTCACTTATATACCAACTACTATCCTCCCCCAAAAAACTAAGCGGAGACCTAAGCTCTTGGGAACTTTTATATGAAGGGAACTTTCTAGACTGCCTTTAGATGCCCAACTTAAATAGCTATCATGAAATCAAGACAGAGAGTTCTTCCAAGGAGTTGACATAGTGTAATGAATGATGCACTATAGCAAGAGTCCCCAAACTTCAAGCTTCAGACTGGCAATCAGTGGTGGCACTAGATTAGAAATAAAAGTAGAAACAATGACAAATTTTATCTTATTAGGCTTTAGAATTACTATGGACCGTGACTGCAGCCATGAAATTAAAAGATGTTTGCTCCTTGGAAGAAAAGCTATGACAAACTTAGACAGCATATTAAAAAAGAGACACCCCTACATTCCTTTGCCAACAAAGATCTGTATAGTCAAAGCTATGGTTTTTCTAGTAGTCGTGTACGGATATGAGAGTTGGACTACCAAGAAGGCTGAGCATTGAAGAATTGAGGCTTTTGAACTGTGGTGTTGGAGATGACTCTTGAGAGTCCCTTGGACATCAAGGAGATCAAACCAGTCAATCCTAAAGGAAATCAATCCTGAATATTTGTTAGAAGGACTGATGCTGAAGCTGAAGCTCCAATACTTTGGCCACTTGATGTGCAGATCTGACTCACTGGAAAAGACCCTGATGCTGAGAAAGATGAAGGGCAAGAGGAGAAGGGGATGACAGAGGATGAGATGGTAGGATGGCATCACTGACTCAATGCACATGAGGTTGAGCAAATTCCAGGAGATAGTGAAGGACAGGGAAGCCTGGCCTGCCATAGTCAATGGTGTCGCAGAGTCAAATACAATTTAGCGACTGACCAACAAAAGTGCACAATAAATGTGCTGCACTTGAATCATCTCCAAACCACCTCCCTCACCCACAATCCATGGAAAAACTGTCTTCCACGAAATGAGTCACTGGTACCAGAAAGGTTGAGCTCTACAGCTCTGCAGATCTAACATCATTCAGGGTGAGACATGCTGTCTCTGTTTTAGAAAGCAAAACACAAGCAGACCAGGCCAAACGTGTGTTCCAACCACTTGACTGTGTGAATCCTGAAACTAACCTGGCAAAGGAAGAGATGAAACTCGCAGGATTTGGCAGAATCACAGAACACAGGAAAATGTTTCCAAAGGGGGGCCTCACATGATCCTGCAAACAAGATGCATGTTTTGGTCTGGTGGGAAAACATAAAAAATAGTTTTGTTTGTTCCTTTTGGTCTTTTTTAACTTGATCAAAGATGAGCCCCTTGTTTTGCTGAGGCCCTAAAAGCATTTAGGAAAGGAAATTTGGAGGTGGACACTAGCAGGAAATGACCTGTACAATAAAGAGAAAAAAGGTTTTGAAGCCCTATGGGAAAGGGGAAGGTCAGAGTTAGAGAATAGAAGGATCTAGAAGCCTGAGTGTGCCAGAAAATCATCCAGTCCTGAGGCCCCCAGCTTCAGTAGAGTGCCGTGAACTCCCAATGTGAGTAGGCTTCCAGTAGGCATCGCAGCAGAGACCAAGATCTGTGTTGGGGCTAATGGTGGGAGGGAAGGGAACAGAGAGACTGTGGGGTAGCTACAGAGGTGAGTCGGACCCTGAAAGACCCCCATCCCTGAGTGAGCACGAACTGGTTAGAGTTAATTTTACCTAGATCTTTAAAGAATCCACCTGCCAATGCAGGAGACATGGCTTTGATCCCTGGTCTGGGAAGATCCCACAAGCCATGGAGCAACTAAACCCACGCACCACAACTATTGAGCCTGTGCTGCAAGAGCGTGGGAACTGCAACTATTGAGAGAGACCAGGCACCATAGCCGCTAAAATCTGTGCACTCTAGCCTGTGCTCCACAGCAAGAGCGGCCACCAAATGAGAAGCCCCTGCACCACCAGGAGAGAAAAGCCCACACAGCAGTGAAGATTCAGCACAGCCAAAAATAAAAAAAATTTTGAGTTTTAAATGTTCGGGAGTTTCCAACCTCGCCTTGGGACCAAGAGGCGCTGGAGGTCATCTCTGGCTCTATTGATGGTGCAGTCTCTGTGGGTGCATAGTCCCTTTGGATCTTACCACTAGGGTTCACAGCTGTCAACTGCCAATGGCCAGTCTCTGCTTGGAGCAGAACCCATTGATGGTGGCCAGGGCCCACTCTGTCTTACCACTCTGCATGGGATAAGTTTGAAGTACTGGGGAGTTAATACACTCTTGGGGGCAGGGCTGACTTGAGGTATGTATGAATACCCCAGTTCCTCCACTCCTTCAGGGAAGATAACTTAAGCGTGCCTGTTCTCATAAACTAGGGTCAACACACTTTTTACTCAGAGGAACGAGTGAATGAGTGTTAGTTGCTCAGTCGTGTCCAACTCTTTGCAACCTCATTGTAGCCCGCCAGGCTCCTCTGTCCACGGAATTCTCCAGGCAAGAATACTGAAGTGGGTAGCCACCCCCTTCCCCAGGGGATCATCCCGATGCAGGGATCAAACCCAGTCTCATGCACTGCAGGCAGATTCTTTACCATCTGAGCCACCAGGAAAGCCCCTTTTTCAGAGGCCAGACGGTAATAAATATTTTAGGCTTTGTGGATCGTACAGTCTCTCAGAGCTACTCCACTCTGCTGCTGTAGAATCAAGAGCCATGGACAGTATATAAGTGAACTGGAGTGAATGTATTCCAACAAAGCTTTACAAAACAGGTGACAAGCCAGATTGGCTGTGGACTGTAGCCTACAAACCCCTGTTCTTTGCCTTTTCCAGAGTTAAGCAGAGAGAGATTAAACTCTGTGACCCCTACAGTAGTAACTAGCCTGATAATGAACACTTTATCAGCTCCCTTCCCTTCCCGGCCTCTCCCCTTTCCCTTATCTTGCCTAGCCTAATAGACTGCTGCTGCTGCTGCTAAGTCGCTTCAGTTGTGTCTGACTCTGTGCGACCCCACAGACGGCAGCCCACTGGGCTCTGCCATCCCTGGGATTCTCCAGGCAAGAACACTGGAGTGGGTTGCCATTTCCTTCTCCAATGTATGAAAGTGAAAAGTGAAAGTGAAGTCACTCAGTCGTGTCTGACTCAGTGACCCTATGGACTGCAGCCTACCAGGCTCCTTCATCCATGGGAATTTCTAGGCAAGAGTACTGGAGTGGGGTGACATTGCCTTCTCCGGCCTAATAGACTATTTCCACCCAAATCCTTGCCTCAGAGGCTGCTTCAGCGAGAACTCAAACTAAGACAATTAGTTGACTAAGGTGCTTTGGGCTGCATGTAAGAGACGTGAACTAAAAGTGGTTTAAATGACGCTGACACAGGTTTGTTGTTTCTTCCACAAAAGGCCCAGGCATGGGTGGTCCAGACAGGTTAATTCAATGATATCAGAGCATTAGGGCTTTCTGATCCTTACAGTTCATTGCCAAGAAGAGAGGACAGGACAATGCTAAGCAAGTCACTGCTAAAGAGAAAGAGATGAGTATGCCTGGCTTAGGCCAATTGAGGCCCATGCCCCAAGGCCAGAGGAAGAGAGTAGCCCATCTTCTCTAGGTATATCGTCAACTGATGCATGAACAAAATGACAGTACTCTCCGCAATGCAGAACGGGGGATGGCTGCTGGGTAGACAACCAACTCATACCCAATAGTATGTGCTCAATAAATGCTATTTCAATAGGTGAATTCATGGGTCCCTGGATTTATATAACGGATGGCAACTTTGTAAAAGAAAGATAAAGTAGAAAAGGTCATCCTTTTCTATGGCTGTACAAGAACCATGCAGAATAGGCCTGGAGTGACTTGGATATTCAGGAGGATCTTAGAGCCTCTAGAAAGCTTGACAGCTTGACAACAAAATTGAGAGCCATCAGGAAAAAATGAAGGGGGATGAGGGGGCTCTTATAAAAGCAAATACAAATGTGTTTTTCCCTGGTTAATAATGAGCATAACATTAAGTACTGGAGTGGGGTGACATTGCCTTCTCCGGCCTAATAGACTGTTTCCACCCAAATCCTTGCCTCAGAGGCTGCTTCAGCGAGAACTCAAACTAAGACAATTAGTTGACTAAGGTGCTTTGGGCTGCATGTAAGAGACGTGAACTAAAAGTGGTTTAATGACGCTGACACAGGTTTGTTGTTTCTTCCACAAAAGGCCCAGGCATGGGTGGTCCAGACAGGTTAATTCAATGATATCAGAGCATTAGGGCTTTCTGATCCTTACAGTTCATTGCCAAGAAGAGAGGACAGGACAATGCTAAGCAAGTCACTGCTAAAGAGAAAGAGATGAGTATGCCTGGCTTAGGCCAACTGAGGCCCATGCCCCAAGGCCAGAGGAAGAGAGTAGCCCATCTTCTCTAGGTATATCGTCAACTGATGCATGAACAAAATGACAGTACTCTCCGCAATGCAGAACGGGGGATGGCTGCTGGGTAGACAACCAACTCATACCCAATAGTATGTGCTCAATAAATGCTATTTCAATAGGTGAATTCATGGGTCCCTGGATTTATATAACGGATGGCAACTTTGTAAAAGAAAGATAAAGTAGAAAAGGTCATCCTTTTCTATGGCTGTACAAGAACCATGCAGAATAGGCCTGGAGTGACTTGGATATTCAGGAGGATCTTAGAGCCTCTAGAAAGCTTGACAGCTTGACAACAAAATTGAGAGCCATCAGGAAAAAATGAAGGGGGATGAGGGGGCTCTTATAAAAGCAAATACAAATGTGTTTTTCCCTGGTTAATAATGAGCATAACATTTCACACTTCATAAAGCTCATTCCCATCCATTAATCTTACGATTTAATCCCAAATATGAACTCATACAATAGCCAGGTCAGGTACTGTAAAGTTCAAAATGATGTTGAGAGAAATTAAAGAATACTGAAATTAATGGCAGCAAGTAAGAGATAGTTCATAAACTGGAAAACTCGATATTGTTTAGACAGAAATTCTTCCCAGTTATCTATAGAATCAATGCCATCTCACTCAATATTCCAGCAGGGTTCTTTCTGAGAAATTAATAAAATGACCATTAAATTTATATGAAGATGCTCACAGCCAAAAATAACCAAGGCCATCTTGACAAAAAACAAAGCTACAGATTTATGCCACCAAATATCAATATTTACTATAAAGATAAAATAATTAAGATGGTAAAGTGGCCCAAGGGTAGACAAGTAGAACAGAAGACAAGGTCCAGAAAATGTGTGACAAAAATACCACTGATTCAGAGAGAAAAGATAGTCCTTTCCATTAGTGGTGCGGGGTCAGTAGAATATCAATATCAAGTGTCAACTGTGATGTAGGGAACCATGTCTGGGGAGGGTGTAGATTGGTAGAAACTGGGCCTTGGAAAATTGGCTACCTCTACAAAAGCTGAATATATTCCCTGTAAGTTAGCAATTTCATTCCTGGGTACATACATAACAAAATTAGTATATACATGCACCAAAAAGTTTAACTAACATAAGAATGTTTGTAGCAGCTTTCCTTGTAATTACCATAAAGTGAAAACAGTCCAAATGTCCGTCAACTGTGGCTTGTTTGCACAGTGGAAGGAAGCACAACTAAAAATGAAGTATAGCCACGTGAAGAATACCACTGATTCAGAGAGAAAAGATAGTCCTTTCCATTAGTGGTGCGGGGTCAGTAGAATATCAATATCAAGTGTCAACTGTGATGTAGGGAACCATGTCTGGGGAGGGTGTAGATTGGTAGAAACTGGGCCTTGGAAAATTGGCTACCTCTACAAAAGCTGAATATATTCCCTGTAAGTTAGCAATTTCATTCCTGGGTACATACATAACAAAATTAGTATATACATGCACCAAAAAGTTTAACTAACATAAGAATGTTTGTAGCAGCTTTCCTTGTAATTACCATAAAGTGAAAACAGTCCAAATGTCCGTCAACTGTGGCTTGTTTGCACAGTGGAAGGAAGCACAACTAAAAATGAAGTATAGCCACGTGAAGCGACATAAGTGAGTCTCAAAAATATGTTGCAAAAAAGAAGCCAAACACATATTCAAAAGAGTACATACAGTATGATCCTATTTACATGTAGCTCAAAAACAGACAAATTCATTAAGTGAAAGAAGCTAAAATAGCATTTCTCTTTGAGAGATACTGACTAGAAAGAAGCTCGGCTGAGCTCGCTGGGGTGCTCAATATGTTCTTAATCAGGATGATGGTTACACAATTTTATACACATGAAAAACTTATCAAGCTATCTACTTACGATCTGTACACTTATGACTATTGTATGTATGTCACATGTCATTGAAATCAAGAGACTATTGTTAAATGAAAGATTTCCTAAAGAGATGGTGCCTAGATTCCTGAGGACCTGACTCACTCCAGAGATAAAGTCTGGGTTACTAGGAAAATTACTGTGATACTGTAACACTGAATGGTTTGCCTTGGAAAAGAAGAGAGATCATTCTGTCGTTTTTGAGACTGCATCCAAGTACTGCATTTCAGACTCTTTTGTTGACTATGATGGCTACTCCATTTCTTCTAAGGGAATTCTTGCTCACAGTAGTGGATATATATATATAATGGTCATCTGAGTCAAATTCCCCCATTCCAGTCCATTTTAGTTCACTGATTCTTAAAATATCAATGTTCACTTTTTCCATCTCCTGTTTGACCACTTTCAATTTGCCTTGATTCATGGACCTAACATTCCAGGTTCCTATGCAATATTGCTCTTTACAGCATCAGACTTTACTTCCATCACCAGTCACATCCACAGCTGGGTGCTGTTTTAGCTTTGGTTCTATCTCTTCATTCTTTCTGGAGCTATTTCTCCACTGATCTCAAGTAGCATACTGGGCACCTACTGACCCAGGGAGTTCATCTTTCAGTGTCCTCTCTTTTTTCCTTTTCATACTGTTCATGGGGTTCTCAAGGCAAGAATACTGACGTGGTTTGCCATTCCCTTCTCCAGCGGACCACGTTTTGTCAGAACTCTCCACCATGGCCTGTCCATCTTGGGTGACCCTACACCGCATGGCTCATAGTTTCATTGAGTTAGACAAAGTAATCCTGAAGTTGAATCAGTAATGCTGAAGACCCAGTAATGCTAAAGAAGCTAAAGTGGAACAGTTCTATGAAGACCTACAAGACCTTCTAGAACTAACACCCCAAAAAAGATGTCCTTTTCATTATAGGGACTGGAATGCTAAAGTAGGAAGTCAAGAGATACCTGGAGTAGCAGACAAATTTGGCCTTGGAGTACAAAATGAAGCAGGCTAAAGGCTAATAGAGTTTTCCCAAAAGAACACACTGGTCATGGCTAACACCCTCTTCCAACAACAAAAGAGATGACTCTACACATAGACACCACCAGATGGTTAATACTAAAATCAGACTGATTATATTCTTTGCAGCCAAAGATGGAAAAGCTCTATACAGTCATCAAAAACAAGACCAGGAGCTGACTGTGGCTCAGATCATGAACTCCTTACTGCAAAATTCGGACTTATATTGAAGAAAGAAGGGAAAACCACTAGACCATTCAGGTATAACCTAATCAAACTTCTTACAATTATACAGTGGAAGTGACAAATAAATTCAAGGGATTAGAGCTGATAGATAGAGTGCTCAAAGAACCATGGACAGAGGTTCATGACATTGAACAGGAGGCAGTGATCAAGACCATCTCAAGAAAAAGAAAGGCAAAAAGGCAAAATGATTGTCTGAGGAGGTCTTACAAATAGCTGAGAAAACAATAAAAGCTAAAGGCAAAGGAGAAAAGGAAATATATACCCATTTGAATGCAGAGTTCCAAAGAATATCAAGAAGAAATACAAAAGCCTTCATCAGTAATCAATGCAAAGAAACAGGAAAACAATATAATGGGAAAGACTAGAGATCTCTTCAAGAAAATCAGAGATACCAAGGGAACATTTCATGAAAACATGGGCACAATAAAGGACACAAATGGTAGGGGCCTAACAGAACAGAAAATATTAAGAAGAGGTGGAAAGAATACACAGAAGAACTACACAAAAGAGATCTTCATGATACAAATAACCACAATGGTTTGATCACTCATATAGAGCCAGACATCCTAGAATGTGAAGTCAAGTGAGACTTAGGAAGCATCACTAGGAAAAAAGCTAGTGGACTTGATGGAATTCCAGTTGAGCTATTTCAAATCCTAAAAGATGATGATTTTTAAAGTGTTGCAGTCAATATGCCAGCAAATATGGAAAACCCAGCAGCAGCCACGGGACTGGAAAAGGTCAGTTTTCATTCCAATCCCAAAGAAAGGCAATGCCAAAGAATGCTCAAACTATCACACAATTGCACTCATCTCACATGCTGGCCAAGTAATGCTCAAAATTCTCCATGCCAGGCTTCAACAATACGTGAACCATGAAGTTCCAGATGTTCAAGACGGATTTAGAAAAGGCAGAGGAACCAGAGATCAAATTGACAACATCAAGTAGACCATTGAAAAAGCAAGAGAATTCCAGAAAGACATCTACTTCTGCTTCATTCACTACACCAAATCCTTTGACTGTGTAGATCACAAACTGGAAAATTCTCAAAGAGATGGAAATACCAGACCACCTTACCTGCCTCCTGAGAAAGCTGTACGCAGGTCAAGAAGCAACAGTTAAAACTAGACATGGAACAACAGACTGGTTCCAAATTGGGAATGGAGTATATCAAGGCTGTATATTGTGACCCCGCTTATTTAATTTATATGCAGAGTTCAATTCAGTTCAGTTCAGTCACTCATTCGTGTCGGACTCTTTGTGACTCCATGAACCACAGCATGCCAGGCCTCCCTGTCCATCACCAACTCCCAGAGTCTACCCAAACCCATGTCCATCAAGTCAGTGATGCCATTCAGTCATCTCATCCTCTGTCGTCCCCTGCCCCTCCTGCCCTCAATCTTTCCCAGCATCAGGGTCTTTTCAAGTGAGTCAGCTCTTCACATGAGGTGGTCAAGGTATTGGAGTTTCAGCTTCAACATCAGTCCTTCCAATGAACACCCAGGACCAAACTCTTTTAGGATGGACTGGTTGGATCTCCTTGCAGTCCAAGGGACTCTCAAGAGTCTTCTCCAACACCACAGTTCAAAAGCATCAATTTTTCGGCACTCAGCTTTCTTTATAGTTCAGCTCTCACATCCTACATGACCACTGGAAAAACCATAGCCTTGAGATATGGATCTTTGTTGGCAAAGTAATGTTTCTGCTTTTCAATATGCTATCTAGGTTGGTCATAACTTTCCTTCCATAGAGTAAGCATCTTTTAATTTCATGGCTGCAATCACCATCTGCAGTGATTTTGGAGCCCCCCAAAATAAAGTCTGACACTGTTTCCACTGTTTCCCCATCTATTTCTCATGAAGTGATGGGACCAGATGCCATGACCTTCATTTTCTGAATGTTGAGCTTTAAGCCAACTTTTTCACTCTCCTCTTTCACTTTCATCAAGAGGCCCTTTAGTTCCTCTTCACTTTCTGC
>SJYC01022531.1:0-33615 GCA_006408675.1 Madoqua kirkii | reverse complement strand
CAACTTTTTCACTCTCCTCTTTCACTTTCATCAAGAGGCCCTTTAGTTCCTCTTCACTTTCTGCCATAAGGGTGGTGTCATCTGCATATCTGAGGTTATTGATATTTCTCCCGGCAATCTTGATTCCAGCTTGTGCTTCTTACAGCCCAGCGTTTCTCATGATGTATTCTGCATATAAGTTAAATAAGCAGGGTGACAATATACAGCCTTGATGTACTCCTTTTCCTATTTGGAACCAGTCTGTTGTTCCATGTCCAGTTCTAACTGTTGCTTCCTGACCTGCATACAGGTTTCTCAGGAGGCAGGTCAGGTGGTCTGGTTTCCCATCTCTTTCAGAATTTTCCACAGTTTATTGTGATCCACATTGTCAAAGGCTTTGACATAGTCAATAAAGCAAAAATAGATGTTTTTCTGGAACACTCTTGCTTTTTCCGTGATCCAGTGGATGTTGGCAATTTGATCTCTGGTTCCTCTGCCTTTTCTAAAACCAGCTTGAGCATCTGGAAGTTCACGGTTCACGTATTGCTGAAGCCTGGCTTGGAGAATTCTGAGCATTACTTTACTAGCATGTGAGATGAGTACAATTGTGCGGTATTTTAAACATCCTTTGGCATTGCCTTTCTTTGGGATTGGAATGAAAACTGACCTTTTCCAGTCCTGTGGCCACTGCCAAGTTTCCCTATATTTGCTGGTGTATTGAGTGTAGCACTTTCACAACATCATCTTTTAGGATTTGAAATAGCTCAACTGGAATTCCATCAAGTCCACTAGTTGTTTTCCTAGTGATGCTTCCTAAGGCCCACTTGACTTCACGTTTTAGGATGTCTGGCTCTACGTGAGTGATCACTTGTCATGATTATCTGGGATGTGAAGATCTTTTTTGTACAGTTCTTCTGTGTATTCTTGCCACTTCTTCTAAATATCTTAATATTTTCTTGAAGAGATCTCTAGTCTTTCCCATTCTATTGTTTTCCTCTACTTCTTTGCACCAATCACTGATGAAAGCTTTCTTTTCTCTCCTTGCTATTCTTTGGAATTCTGCATTCAAATGGGTATATCTTTCCTTTTCTCCTTTGTTTTTCGCTTCCCTTCTTTTCACAGCTATTTGTAAGGCATCCTCAGACAGCCATTCTGCTGATTTGCATTTCTTTTTCTTGGGGATTGTCTTGATCCCTGTCTCCTGTACAATGTTATGAACCTCCATCCATAGTTCATCAGGCCCCTGCCTATCGAGAGACTATTTTGGGGGGCTCCAAAATTACTGCAGATGGTGACTGATGCCATGATATTAAAAGACACTTGCTCCTTGGAAGAAAAGCTATGACCAATGTAAACAGTATATTAAAAAGCAGAGACATTACTTTGCCAACAAAGGTCTGTCTAGTCAAGGCTATGGTTTTTCTAGTAGTCATGTATGGATATGAGAGTTGGACCATAAAGAAAGCTGAGTGCTGAAGAACTGATGCTTTTGAACTGCAGTGCTGAAGAAGATTCTTGAGAGTCCCTTGGACTGCAAGGAGATCCAATCAGTCAATCCTTAAGGAAATCAGTCCTGAATATTCATTGGAAGGACTGATGCTAAAGCTGAAACTCCAGTACTTTGGCCACCTGATGAAAACAGCTGACTCATTTGAAAAGACCCTGATGCTGGAGAAGATTGAAGGCAGGAGGAGAAGGGGACGACAGAGGATGAGATGGTTGGATGGCATCACCGACTCAATGGACACGAGTCTGAGGAAGCTCCAGGAGTTGGTGATGGAGAAGGAGGCCTGGCGTGCTACAATGCATGGGGTGACAAAGAGTTGGACACAACTGAGTGACTGAACTGAACTGAACTAGGGGAATAGATGAGGAACGTGTCCCAAGCCCTGGTCTCTTGTGTGGCTGCTGTTTGGTTCTCCTTGACAATGGCAGAGCACTTTGGCAATGAACTGGGCAGTGTAATACCCAAAAAGGGAAATAACCTGAAAACATAGTCAAAAGCAGACATGAATCATAGTGAAAATAGGAGTCAAGTTCAGCACCAGAGAAACAATAGATATCCTTCACCAAATCCCAAAGGAAATAATGACAATACTAACAACTAGCTTTTTTTAAAGTGCTCACTATGTGCCGAGCATTTACAAGTTTCCCTTTACTCATTGAAACCTCACCACAACCTAAAAACACACCAAGTGTATGGCACACGTGAGTTGTCAACAGAAAAGTATGGCTCGAGCCCTCAGCTACTCCATCCTGTGCCACATACACGTCCTGGGGATTCAGAGTCAGGCTGTAAAGAAGCATTTCCTGCCCAACTCTCTCTCCCCACTGGGTTGGGTCACAGGTCTCTCCCGTGTGTTTCTTTTATAACCCTGTTCACACTCTTGTCATTATCTAGTTTTGCATTAGTTTTCTGAGACTGGTGTAACAAATTATCTCAAATTCAGAGGCTTACAATAACAGAAATTCATTCTCTGCCAATTCTGGAGGCCATGATGTGGAAATTGGTTTTACTGAGATGAAACTGAGGTGTCAGCAGGGCTAAGCTCCCACCAGAAACCTCAGGGGAGAACCTGCCTCTCGCCTCTTCCACCCCCTGGTAGCTGCGAGCATTCCTTGGCTTGTGGTTGCATCACTCCAGTCTCTGCCTCCGTCTTCATGTTGCTTTCTCCTCTTCTCTGTGTGCCATCTCTCTCAGCTTTCCTCTTATAAGACACTTGTGATCGGATTTAGTGTCCACTTGGACAATCTGAAGTAATCTCCCCCATTACTAACTTAATCACATCTGCAAAGACTCTTTGTTCTCATAAGATAATATTTACCAATTCCAGGGATTACGACCCAATATATAATTGGGTGGCCATTGTTCAGCCTACTGTCTCCATGTTAACTTTATCACTATCATTATCATCTCTGTATTAACTCTGCATTCCTTAACAGTAGAAACCATCTGTGGTTATTTTCAAGAGGCCACATATTTTAACACTCCTCCTACTAACAGATGGAATTCTATGATTGCTTTGATCTATCAAATATGGTGGAAATCACCCTATTCCAGTTTCTGATCCAAGTTTTAAGAGATGATTAGTCAGTACTTCTTATCTCTTGGAACACCCACTCTTAGAACCCAGCTGCTAGGCTACAAGAAATCCAAATACATGGAGAGGCCGCATGAAGGTGCCCTGGGCAACAATGTCAACTGAGAGCTCCTAGCCAACAGCCAACATCAGCTTTCAGATGTTTGAACTATTTTGTATGGGCAACCCAGTCAAGACTTAGATGACTCCAACCCCAGCAACTCTCTGACACAACTACATGAGAGATGAGATATAAGAATCCTACTTCTCAGTCAATACAGAATCATAACCAATAATATCAAATATTTTGTCCAGCCTTTTTGTGAGTAGGCCATTTTTCATGCAGCGGTAGCTGATCTGAATATATCTTATTCAGAGTTGCACATCAACTGCCTGAAACTATGCTTGGAGACCTTTATGTGCAGTAAAGGTGGAATAAATGGAAAACTACCAAACTGTAGAAGTTATGACCAAAATTTGGGGCTGGAGACCAAGAATTATTGATACTAGACCCCCAAAGAAAATGACAAGGTGATAGGTTACAAGAAACAAATTTTCTAGAGCCTATTTTTAGTCCAGGTTCTCCAGAGAACTAGAACCAATATTATGTAATTATAAAATTCCTCATAATAAATCTGAGAAAAACAGATTGAGATTATTATGAAGAACTGGCTCACATGATTACAGAGGCTAAGAAGCCCCACCATCTGCTGTCTGTGAACTGGACATCCAGAAAAGCTGGTCCTGTAATTCAGCCCAAGTTCAAAGGTCTGAGTCCCAGGGGAGCTGACAGTGTCAATCCTAGCAAAGACAGGAGATGAGATGTTCCACCTCAAGCAGTGAGGCAGGAAGAGGTAAATCCCTTCTTCCTCTGCCTTTTGTTCCCTTCAGGCTCCCAGTGGATTGGATGCTGCCCATGCACATCAGGAAGCTGATTTACTTCACTTGAGTTCACTGATTCAAATCTAATCTCATCAGAAACTTCCTCACAGATGCACCTGAATAATGTTTAATCTGGGTACCCCAGGACCCAATAAAATCGACACATAAAATTAACCATCACAGGTCTTCTGAGGGGTAAAGGGTGGGCAGGCACACCGATGAGCAGGACCAAGTTCAACAAATCTTCAGTCAACGTTTGCTGACTTAGAGATGCACAGATTCTATTTATCGTTTGCTTTCCTTTTAATCATTCTTTTAATTTAATAAGCAATGTACTGAGTACTTACTGAGAGCCAGGCATTAGTTTAGCGAAGGATATTCAGTGGTCCTTCGTGGAGCTCTGAACCATATTTAGGGAGACCTTAAAACCACACAGGGATTCCCTTGTGGCTCAGCTGGTAAAGAATCTGCCTGCAATGCCGGAGACCTGGGTTCCATCCCTGGGTTGGGAAGATCCCTTGGAGAAGGGAAAGGCTACCCACTCCAGTATTCTGGCCTGGAGAATCCCAGGGACAGGGGAGCCTGGTTGGCTGCTGTCTATGGGGTCACGCAGAGTCAGACACGACTGAAGTGATTTAGCAGCAACAGCATTGCTAAGCATCTCTTTCCCAGAGGATATGGTGCAAGTAGTAAGTCAGAGAAGATTAACTTGGCAAAGTCCTTCCATTCATTTGGGGGCAGCTGTTACAATTTCCTGTTATGAGAGATGGAGGAACAGGTCTCATCTGCTCAAGTGATTCAGCACACCTTTGCTGGGCACGAGAACAGGAAAGTACAGCTGTTAATGAGACAAGCCTGTATTTGGAGGGCAGGATTCAGCCAAAAGCCTGAATCTTCTCAGGATAGCCGAGCAGCTGCCACCATGGAGGTTCCCTGCTCAGATCTTCCTTCATAGGAACCGGCTCTCGGGCTGACAACAATCTCTAATCACTGCACCTCTGAACTACCAGGGTGTTCATGCCAAGCCACTCTTCCCCAGGCTTCCCCAGCCAGAGGCTAAGCAGGGCAGCAGTGCTAGAATCAAGCTATTCTATTCCAGTTGCCAGATCTGACCATCAGGCAACTTTGCCACAAGCATTCCCTGGGACTGGCCTGGCTGAAACTTCCTCAGAAGGCACTGAACCCCCCTTCCTTCTCCCTCTCCTTTCGTCGGTGTCAGACCTGCATCACACCCTCAAGGCGCTCCCTACTTGCCTCTGCACCCTCCCGATTTTCCTCCCTGGGTATCTCTCCAATGAATCTCTTGCACGATTAATCTCTGTTTTTGCCTTCTGCTTCTCAGAGGACCTAAACCGACAAACGATTTCAAGACAGCCACTATTTCATGCAGGCTTTCTTTTGTTTTTTGTTGTTTAGTGCATTTAATTTACATAGTTCTCATCTTGCTTTCTTCCCTCATTTTATACTATAATACGTGTGTCATGTTACTATGCTTTTTGCATGTCATTTATTAATATAATCCATAATACTCCACTATATGAAAGGAGCGTAAGTGTCATCTGTCCCTCTTAGGTTGGACATTTAGGGATTTTTCCCAATTTTTTCCTGGATTTTGGTTAGGGTTATCAGAATGTTCAGAGTATGGAGGACCTCCCCACTAGGGGAGGTAGAGTCCCAGGGCTTCCTGAGACAGAAGAAAAAGTACTTCATGAAGAGCCAGGAGATCTGAGTTCTGGTTCTGATTCTGCCACATCCTAGCTACACAATTCTGAGCAAGTCACTTGGCTTCTCTGGGCTTCTGTTTCCCCACCCATCAGATGGGGCTAATGTCAGAGGGGAATGCTTTGTGAATATCAATTTATGTCATCCTTTGCAAAAGATTTTGGTTAGCAGAGGCTGGAGAGTGAGAGAAATGGGAAGATGTTGGTCAAGGGATACAAAGCTGTGGTTGTGTAGGATGAATAAATCTAGAGACCTCTAAGGTACAGGCATGATGACTATTGTTAATAAGACTATTATGGAATACTGGAAATCTGCTAAGAGACCAAGTTCCCAGTGCTCTTGCTATATACATACACACATCCAAAATAAAAAACTGTAGTTATTGTTAGGAGATGGTTAATATAATAATTATTTCACTATGTATTATATATATCAAATCAGCCTGCACACCTTAAATATATACAATTTTATTTTTAAATATAGAAATAAATGAAAAAAGAAACCCCAGAGAACTCTCTCACTCTCTTTCCACCAGGTGGGGACACAGCAAGAAGTCAGCAGTCTAGAATCCAGAAGAGGTCCCTCACCAGAACTCAGCTATGCTGGCACCCTGGTCTGGGACTTCCAGCCTCTAGAACAGTTAAGAAATACATTTTGCTGCGTTTAGTCGGTCAGTCGTATCTGACTCTGAGACCCCATGGACTGCAGCCCACCAGGATCCTCTGCCCATGGGAATTCTCCAGGCAAGAATACTGGAGCAGGTTGCCATGCCCTCCTCCAGGGGATCTTCCCAACCCAGGGATCGAACCCAGGTCTCCTGCGTTGCAGGCGGATTCTTTACTATCTGAGCTACCAGGGGAGCCAAAATACACCCCAAACATTTTCCTGCCTGTCTCTACACTGTCTTTGTTCAGGCTGCCATAACGAATTACCATAGGCTGGGTAGTGTCTACCTCCACAATGGGCTCTGCATCACGTATTCCTGGAGATGGCAGAGGACGGAGCAGACGGCGCAGGAGGCAGGACTGTGGTGCTTGGGATGGAAGCTGCAGATGAGAAAATACCTCTTAAAAGCATCTCTCAGAGTGAGACCTCAGGTGCAAACATCAAGCTGGCCCTGAAGAACCAGCTGCAGTGCCTTCCAGAACCCAGGACCCGCTCCCCACACTCGCCTGGTACAACCCTTAGAGGGGCTGGTACTGAATGCTTCTAGGTCTATAACTGCATTCAGGGCGCTGCACCCTGGGCTCAGAGCACTTCCTGCCACAACAAGCAGGAGGGAGAGTGTCCCCAACTTGACTTCCTCACCTCTCTTCCACGACCTTTTTTAAAGGAGCTATTTGGGAAGACTTAAAGCATTTGCTTTAAAAAATAAAAAGCAACAGAATCAGCATTTTTTTAAAAACCAGCTTGAAACATAAGGAATAACACTTCCAAAGGCAAAGGTGGAAATGCTGAAAACTGTCAAACCCTTTCAACCACTCCGACCAAGACTTCAGAGGAAGCTCTGCAGGGAAATATGGTTAGGAGTCTGGCATCTGGAGTCATGGAACAGCCTAAGCTTATCTTTCCATTGTCCCTGGACACTTTCCCTACCACCCTGGAGCCCCACTCACATTCAGCAACAAAAATCAGTCTTTGGAAGAAGGAGAATAACTACTTTGATAAAAATAACACACCTCAAGCATTCACTCACCCTCTTCATCCTCACCCCCTTTCCAACCCCCTAAAATCTCATTTATCATGTTGATTTTCTCATCTCTTCCGCACACTACACAATTGGGTAAATAAGTTCTGTGTTCAATCTTTTAACGGGGGTTATTCAATTTACTCAAGTCAATATGAATATTTCCCCTGGTTTCCATGACAACCTCACTGCACATTCAGTCTTCACATAAATGAGTTATTGCTTTTATGTTCTCATACCCTAAGACAATGGGGAAATTAACATAATGTGGTCATACAGGGGAAAAAAAAAACAATCAAAACAATCAAAATCCTCATATCCTCCCCTGAAATTCATAGACAGTGTTCTGTGAAAAAGAACCAAAGAGAAATGAGGCCTTCATATCTGACAACACTGTTAACATTAGAGATTTCATTTCAGATGCATTTAAATGAAGCCAGACCACAGTGGGATTCAAAACAGTATACAGACAGAGAATCAAAATGAACAGGAAAGAGATTCATCTTTTGGACCCAGATCATCCCAATGTGGCTGCCACAGTGGGCCTCCCTTTCTGCACTCTGGACATGCTATCATTCCTGCCCCAGGACCCTCACACATGCTTGTCGCCTGCAGCTGGAACATTTTTCTGCCATTATCCCCATTGTTTGCTAAGCTAGTTTGCTTAGTTAATTTCTGCTCATCCTTCAGGTCTCAGCTTAAAAAAGACATTGCTCAGGGAAGTCTCACTTTACCACTCATCAACAGTACGTAAGAGTCTCTGGTGTTGTATATTTATATTTTATATATAAATAAATATATATGCATGCATATATATGCATGCATTTATAAATAAATAAAATTTTATATATAAATAAATATATATATGCATGCATGCTAAGTTGCTTCAGCGTGTTCAGCTCTTTGTGACCCCATGGACTGTAGCCTGCCAGGTTCCTCTGTCCATGGTATTCTCCAGGCAAGAATACTGGAGTGGGTTGCCATGCCCTTCTCCAAGGGAGCGTCTGAACCCAGAGATCGAAACTGCATCCTTTATGTCTCTTGCATTGGCAGGCAGGTTCTTTACCATTAGCGCTACCTGGGAAGCCTCTCTCTATATATCTATGGGCTTCCCTGGTGTCTCAGATAGTGAAGAATCCGCAGGAGACCATGGTTCAATCCCTGGGTTGGGAAGATCTCTTAAAGAAGGGAATGGCAATCCATTCCATCTTGCCTGGGAAATCCCATGGACAGAGGAGCCTGGTGGAGCTACAGTCCATGGGGTCGCAAAGAGTTGGACATGACTGAGCAACTAACACGCACACAGAGAGGCATAGGTATATCCTCATGGCTCTTGGCATTCTTTACAGAGGTGCCTTCATCACCAAGGTGAGGAAGGTGGGACAACCACCCTCAGTAGTTGGGGCATCCTCTCCTGAGTGTGCATTTCTCTGCACTTCCTCAACCAAGAAAGCCCCAGGCATTGTCTCAGGTGCCTGAGGTAGAAACAGTAAGTACCAGTGGGTGTGGGCAAGGCACCAACGCATCCACCACATCCTCCAATGCAAATCACATAATTGTTACTGGAGACTGGAGATCAATAGAATAGGAGACAAGAATGCAAAACCGACAGGCAAAAAGTAGTGGAAGCCCAAATGAAGACCAAGGCGCAGGAATAAAGGGGGAAATATAGGCTCAAGAGATACTGAAGACCTTGACTCTAGGTCTGGGTGGGCTGACTAGATATTGGAGTACAGATGTAGTCAGAGCTGCAGACCAAGGAAGAGAGGTATGTAAGGTCCTTCCTGCCATCCTAAAATCGTGCATCATCTCTTTTGCTGGCCATGGGCACACCAGGTTGGATGGTCAAATCCACAGCAACTCCAGTTCACAGAACAAGGGAGATCAATCTTTGATCCCAAGTATACGAGTGGCTATTCCCCAGTAGACTTCAGAATGAACTCTTAACTTCTGTTTGTTGGACTTGGAAGCCTAAGCCTCTAAGCTTCTATATGTTTCCAACTGGAGAAAGTAATTTGATTAACCATCAACAGAGAAATGCATCATCAAACGGTGATAAAACCATTCAATCAAATATTATGCAGTCACTAAAAGTGATGGCTGTTTAGGGTAAGTATTCATAAGGATACGAATGTAACACAATAATAACAGTAAACATGAATTACGCTTATTGTCTCCTGATTGTCTTCCCACACTGTTATGAAAGTTCAACAGAGGCAGGGACCTTTGTTTTGTTCAATGCTGGACCCTCAGCATCTAGGCCGCTTCCAGGAACAACATTCTCCAGCAGCCAGTAGGGTGAAATTCACAAAGTCTGGCATCCAATCAAAAATTACTCAGTCTACTGTGAGTGGGGGCCAGAGCTGGCCTCCGTCACACCCACCAATTCCCAGAGGTGGAGATAAAACAGGATGATGCAAAATTCCACCAGTAAGAGATAACAAGAGGCAGGAGGGAGTTGGTGCGTAAATGACTCACCCTTACCACCTCACTACAGACAGTTCTGAGATGCAGAGGTTCTAAGGAGCCTCCCCAAAGGTGGCCGTGAGATAAGTGGTGTTTCTGTAAAGCTGGGGTCACTCTGTAGTATGTACCACCTGGCACTTTGTTTTTCTCCTTTCCCCCCTCACTTCCATTTTTCCTCGTTCCTCCTTCCTTGTGATTATTCAGCCCAATAAAGCAGTAGTGCATATACTTTCTATTGGGCTCTGTTGCTAGGTGGAGAGAACCCCCTCCCAGAATCTCTGACTCATGGAGTCTCTCTGGAAGGAGACTACTCTGCTCAATTCCAAAACTTACTGGCTTGAAACAACAACCATGGTTATTACAACTCACAGTTTTAAAAGTCAGGAATTCAGGCAGCTGAGCGATTATGCTCCATGTGGTATCTACTGGGGTCCCTCAGTGGTATTCAGCTGACTTCTAGGCTGCAAGCAGCTTCAGTGACATGCCAGGTGCCTTGGTGGGGACAGCTAGAAGCTAGTCACAACAGGACCCCTCCTCCTCTCCATGTCTTCTCAGAGTCTCCCCACGTGTCTCTCCAGCAGAGTCATCAGACTTCTTACACCATGGCTCAGAGTTTTAAGACCAAGAGTTCCAAAAGGATGGAAGCAGAAACTGCCCAACCACTTAAAGGCTAGGACCAGAACCCATATGGCACCACTTCCAAGGCATTCTCTTGGTGAAAGCGGGCACAGGTCATCCCAGGTTTACAAGCAAGGGAGAAAGAGCCCACTTCTCAATGGTGGAATGTCCGAAAGTTTACCGTCATCTTACATAATCTCCAGATGTGGACACACAAGAAGCTGGGAGCAGGGGCAGGTGAAGACTGAAGCACTGGCGTGAGAGGATTTCTTTCACCCTGTTGGCATGATTTTCCGTGTGTACTGCATTACTTTTTCATGTAAAAAATGTGAAGGGTGAGGAGGGGGAGGGGAGGGCCAATGTCTGTAAGCTGAATCCTCATCTTCTATGGCAGACAGTCAATAGGAAATGTCTTAAATTGATAAATCAAGAAACAGCTGCATAAGCATCTTATTTGGAGTTACAGAGATAAACACCAGAAGCCTAAAAATGGAAACAACATTTCAAGCAGTTGCCTCTGGGAAATAGGACTTGGGGAGGGGATAGAGGAGAGAAGGAAGCAGTACTGCTGCTTCCATTAGAGGCCCTTCTGTTCTTCTACTTTTTACTATGTGCACGTATTACTTTGATAAAAAATTTAAAAGGCGGAAAAAAAAGAGAAAAAAATGGTGGTGGTTATTTTTAAAGCTATGTAATTAAACTTGGAAAAGTCTCATTTGGCTAAGTGAAAAAAGTAGCAGGATACAAAACTATATTCCTAGTATGGTTGTAAGTCGGTTTACTATTAATAAAAAAGAAATAAAGAAAACATATACTTGGAGAAAAGGAAGACTCCCCCCAAAAATGTACATATCAAAAGATAATGGGTGGGCTGCTTTTCTATGTCTTCCAAATTTGCAACAATGTGATTCTCTTACAGTCATAGTGGAAAGAAAAAAATTCATTACTTTAAATAAATGAACTGAGCGGTGATTAAATAGAAATGTCAGGAGAGTCTCTGAAGAACCCTTGTTTACTACGCTAGAACCTCATTTAAATTCCTGGAGCCTCCCAGGTAAGGGGGATGATTCTTTTGGGGGAGGGACCGAGGAGCTCTGTTCATAGATACAGACAGACTCTAGTCAGGCAGACCTATAGACTCACTTATAAAATCTTCCCAGAAAGAATTTAGTTCATGTAGCTTTAATTCAACAAAATAGTAACTTCAGTAAGACTCCAGTGTATTCCACTCTGAGTCTGGATTGCTCCTTCAATTATTAAGTATTTATCAAGTACCCCTATATGTCAAACAAAATGCAAGGGTCTGGAGTTACAATAATAAATGAGACAGGTGAAATCACTACCCCTTTGGGACCACAGTCTAGTAAGGGAGACAGATGAGTGTCCAGGTGATTGCAATACATCCTAACAGATGCTCTGATTGAGGAAAATACAAGTGGGAGGAGATCATCTGGAGGACTTTCTGGAAGAGGCCAACTCTAAGCTCAGACTCAAAGGATAAACCTGAGGAGACCAGGCAAAAGGGGGAGAATATTTCCAGCACACAAAATATAATATGCAAAAGCTCAGAGACAAAGAGAGATGATGGCGAATTCAAAGAATCGGGAATGACAAAAACGATCCCACGATTGAAAGAGTGAGTCTGCAAGAATGACTTGCTTGGGGGCTGCAGGGCTTGGCAGCCTGAATTGGAATCTCAGCCCTGCCACTTGTCAGCCCTGTGACCGCGGTCAAGACGTGCCATTTCACTGTGTCTCAGTCTCTGTACTTAGTGTCTTAGACTATTCCGGCTGCTGTAACAGAGTAACATCGACGGGTGGCTTGTAAACAGCAGAAGTTTACTTTTCATGGTTCTGGAGGCTGGGAAGTCCCAAGATTAAGGTGCCGGCAGATTCAGTATCTACTGAGAGGCCTCTCCCTGGTTCATAGACAGCACATCCTAACTCTGTCCTCACATGGAAGAAGGGGCAAAGCAGCTTTCTGGGAACCCTTTAAGAAAAAAGCTGATCCCAATAAGAGGGCTACACCCTCACCCTCATTAGGTGACCTAAGCACCTCCCAAAGGCCCCATCTCCTAAGACCATCACCTTTCAGATGAGGATTTCAATCTATACATTTTGGGGTGCGGGCCGTGTTCTGACTCACTCAGTCGTGTCCAATTCTTTGTGACCCCATGGACTACAGCTGGCTCGGCTCCTCTGTCCATGGGATTCTCCAGGCAAGAATACTGGAGTGGCTTTCCATGCCCTCCTCCAGGGGATCTTCCCAAGCCAGGGATCCAACCAAGGTTTCTCACATTACATGCGGATTCTTTACTCTCTGAGCCAGCAGGGAAGCCCTTGTGGGTCTGCGGACATAACATCTGGCCCACAGAATCTATAAATAGGGGTAGAAATGAAATTTACCCCATAAGAGTTCATTGAGGATTAGGTCAGGCCCTGAGGGTATTAAACTAAGTGAAATAAGCCAGACAAAGACAAATACTGTGTGATCTCACATGTGGAATCTAACCACCCCAAACCAAAAACAAACAAAGCCCA
The DNA here is from genome assembly GCA_006408675.1 of Madoqua kirkii. NCBI lineage: Eukaryota > Metazoa > Chordata > Mammalia > Artiodactyla > Bovidae > Madoqua > Madoqua kirkii. The sequence continues at coordinate 20,641 of SJYC01022531.1, read as the reverse complement.
TAGGTACAGAGTACAGACTGGTGGTTGCCAGAGGAAAGGGCAAAATGATGAAGACGCTCAAAAGGTACACACTTCCGGTTATAAGATAAACGTCATGAGGATGCAGTGTGTAGCATGTTGACTAGAGCGATGAGGAGACCAGGCAAAAGGGGGAGAATATTTCCAGCACACAAAATATAATATGCAAAAGCTCAGAGACAAAGAGAGATGATGGCGAATTCAAAGAATCGGGAATGACAAAAACGATCCCACGATTGAAAGAGTGAGTCTGCAAGAATGACTTGCTTGGGGGCTGCAGGGCTTGGCAGCCTGAATTGGAATCTCAGCCCTGCCACTTGTCAGCCCTGTGACCGCGGTCAAGACGTGCCATTTCACTGTGTCTCAGTCTCTGTACTTAGTGTCTTAGACTATTCCGGCTGCTGTAACAGAGTAACATCGACGGGTGGCTTGTAAACAGCAGAAGTTTACTTTTCATGGTTCTGGAGGCTGGGAAGTCCCAAGATTAAGGTGCCGGCAGATTCAGTATCTACTGAGAGGCCTCTCCCTGGTTCATAGACAGCACATCCTAACTCTGTCCTCACATGGAAGAAGGGGCAAAGCAGCTTTCTGGGAACCCTTTAAGAAAAAAGCTGATCCCAATAAGAGGGCTACACCCTCACCCTCATTAGGTGACCTAAGCACCTCCCAAAGGCCCCATCTCCTAAGACCATCACCTTTCAGATGAGGATTTCAATCTATACATTTTGGGGTGCGGGCCGTGTTCTGACTCACTCAGTCGTGTCCAATTCTTTGTGACCCCATGGACTACAGCTGGCTCGGCTCCTCTGTCCATGGGATTCTCCAGGCAAGAATACTGGAGTGGCTTTCCATGCCCTCCTCCAGGGGATCTTCCCAAGCCAGGGATCCAACCAAGGTTTCTCACATTACATGCGGATTCTTTACTCTCTGAGCCAGCAGGGAAGCCCTTGTGGGTCTGCGGACATAACATCTGGCCCACAGAATCTATAAATAGGGGTAGAAATGAAATTTACCCCATAAGAGTTCATTGAGGATTAGGTCAGGCCCTGAGGGTATTAAACTAAGTGAAATAAGCAGACAAAGACAAATACTGTGTGATCTCACATGTGGAATCTAACCACCCCAAACCAAAAACAAACAAAGCCCATAGGTACAGAGTACAGACTGGTGGTTGCCAGAGGAAAGGGCAAAATGATGAAGACGCTCAAAAGGTACACACTTCCGGTTATAAGATAAACGTCATGAGGATGCAGTGTGTAGCATGTTGACTAGAGCGACTAATACTAACTACACGGCATATGTGAAAGTTGCTGTGAGTAAATATTTAAAGTCCTCATCATAAGCGGGAAAAAAATGCTTCCAATCTACGTATAGTGACAGATGTTAACTAGACTTAACTGGTGATCACTCCACAATGTATGAAAATCTCAAATCGTTACGAAGCTAACACAAGGGTATATATCAGTGATACACCAATAAAAACTAAAAATAAGTTAAAATAAAAAAACTGAGGAGTTGGAAAGATTAAATGAGATATTAAGTGAGTGATCATTATTTGTTTGTGGTTGTTCCACAAATGCCAGTAATAATAATAGCTTATGCTTGCTGAGTCCTCAAGGCCAGTATTAGGTACATTATGCTAGTAATATAAATGCAGCGATGTTTTTTAACCTTCACTCCAAAGCTCAGATATAGGTTATCAGTATCTCCATTTTACAAATGAGGAGAACTGGGGCAATCAAGATTGCCGGGAGAAATATCAATAACCTCAGATATGCAGATGACACCACCCTTATGGCAGAAAGTGAAGAGGAACTAAAAAGCCTCTTGATGAAAGTGAAAGAGGAGAGTGAAAAAGTTGGCTTAAAGCTCAACCTTCAGAAAACGAAGATCATGGCATCTGGTCCCATCACTTCATGGGAAATAGATGGGGAAACAATGGAAACAGTGTCAGACTTTATTTTGGGGGGCTCCAAAATCATTGCAGATGGTGACTGCAGCCATGAATTTAAAAGACGCTTAGTCCTTGGAAGAAAAGTTATGACCAACCTCAATAGTATATTCAAAAGCAGAGACATTACTTGGCTGACTAAGGTCTGTCTAGTCAAGGCTATGGTTTTTCCAGTGGTCATGTGTGAACAGTGGAAACAGTATGAGACTTCATTTTTTGGGGCTCCAAAATCACTGCAGATGGTGACTGCAGGCATGAAATTAAAAGATGCTTAGTCCTTGAAAGAAAAGTTATGACCAACCTAGGTAGTATATTCAAAAGCAGAGACATTACTTTGCCAACTAAGGTCCGTCTAATCAAGACTATAGTTTTTCCTGTGGTCATGTATGGATGTGAGAGTTGGACTGTGAAGAAGGCTGAGCACCGAAGAACTGATGCTTTTGAACTGTGGTGTTGGAGAAGACTCTTGAGAGTTCCTTGGACTGCAGGAGATCCTACCAGTCCATTCTGAAGGAGAGGAACCCTGAGATTTCTTTGGAAGGAATGATGCTAAAGCTGAAGCTCCAGTACTTTGGCCACTTCATGTGAAGAGTTGACTCATTGGAAAATATTTTGATTCTGGGAGGTATTGGAGGCAGGAGGAGAAGGGGATGACAGAGGATAAAACAGCTGGAAGGCATCATAGACACAATGGACGCGAGTTTGAGTGTACTCTGGGAGATGTACTCTTGGTAATGGACAGGGAGGCCTGGCGTGCTGCGAATCATGGGGTTGTGAAGAGTCGGACACAACTGAGCGACTGAACTGAACTGAAGTGAAAGGTGTGAATGATAAACCCAAGTACCTATTTTACCTCTTCTCCCACTGACCACTATCCCCTTTGGTAACAATAAGTATTTTTTCTATGTCTATGAGTCTGTTTCTCTTTTGCAAGTAGACTTAATTGTATCATATTTTTTAAGCTTGATATATAAGTAACATTATATGATATTTGTCATTCTGTCCGATTTGCTTCACTTCGTATGATAAACTCTAGGTCCGTCAATGTGGCTGAAAATAGTCATATTTCATTCTTTTTTAAATTTTATTGTATAAATAAATATATACCACATCTTCTTTATCCATTTTTCTGTCCATAGATATTTAGGCTGTTTTCATGTCTTGGCTGTTGTAAATACAACAATGAGATGCATGTATCTTTTAAAATTAGAGTTCTCTAGTTATATGCTCAGGAGTAGAACTGCAGGATAATATGGTAACTCTGCTTTTAGATTTTGAAGGAACCTCCATATGATTTTCCATACTGGCTGCATCAATTTACATTCCCACCAACAGTATAGGAAGATTTCTTTTTCTCCACGTATTTCCAGTATTTATTAATTGTAGATTTTTTTGAGGGCTTCCCTGGTGGCTCAGGTGGTAAAGAATCCGCCCAAAATGCAGGAGACCTGGGTTTGACCCCTGGGTCGCTAACATCTCCTGGAGAAAGAAATGGAAACCCACTCCAGTATTCTTGCCTGAAGAATTACATGAACAGAAGAGCCTGGTGGGCCACAGTCCATGAAGTCACAAAGAATCGGACATGATTGAGCAAGTAACACACAGATGTTGATGATGGCCATTCTGATTGGTGTGAGGTGATATCTCACTATAGTTTTCATTTTCATTTCTCTAATAATTGGTGACATTGATCATCTTTTCTTGTGCCTGTTGGCTATCACTATGTCTTCTTTGGAGAATATCTATTTATATCTTTTGTCCACTTTCTGATTAGTTTGTTTATTGTTATTAAGCTGTTTGTGTATTTTGGAAATTAATCTTATTGTTAGCACCATTTGCAAATATTTTCTCCCAGTCCATAGAATGTCTTTTCAGTGTTGTTTATGGTTTCCTTTTCTGTGCAAAAGTTTTTAAGTTTAGTTACTTCTCAATTGTTTATTTTTATTTCCATTATTCTGGAAGATAGATCCAGAGAAGTATTGTTGCTATTTATGTTGGAGTGTTCTGCCTATGTTTTCCTTTAAGAGTTTTATAGTATCCATTCTTACACCCAGGGTTATAATATATTGTAATTTTTTTTTGTATACAGTATTAGAGAATTTTCTCATTTCATTCTTTAACATGTAGCTGTCCAGTTTGTCCAGCACCACTTATCGAAGAAACTGTTTCTTCTCCATTATATATTCTTTTCTCTTTGTTGTAGTTTAACTGACCATAATGGTGTGAATTTATTTCTTTGCTTTATATCCTGTTCCATTGATCTACATGTCTGTTTTTGTGCCAATATCATAATCTTTTGGTTACTATAGTTTTGTAATATAGTCTGAGACAGGTTTGATTCCTTGAGTTCCATTCTTCTTAAGATTGCTTTGGCTTTTTAGGGTATTATGTGTTTCCATGCAATTTTTGTTGTTGCTCTAGTTCTGTGAAAAATGCCATTAGTAATTTATTTGATAGCGATTGCATTGAATCTGTAGATTGCCTTGGGTAGTGTGTTCCTTTTAATGCTATTGAAACTTCTAATCCACAAACATACTATACCTTTCCATCTGTTTGTGTCATCTTCATTTTCTTCATCTGTATCTAATGGTTTTTGGAGTACAGGGCTTTTACTTCATTTTAGGAGTTTATTACAAGGTATTTTTATATTTGTGATGAAATGGTATGAATAATACCATTTTTAAAAATTTCTCATGGCTAACAGATAGTGACTGCAGCCATGAAATTAAAAGATGCTTACTCCTTGGAAGAAAAGTTATGACCAACCTAGATAGCATATTCAAAAGCAGAGACATTACGTTGCCGACTAAGGTCCGTCTAGTCAAGGCTATGTTTTTTTTCCAGTAGTCATGTACGGATGTGAGAGTTGGGCTGTGAAGAAAGCTGAGCACAGAAGAATTGATGCTTTTGATTTGTGGTGTTGGAGAAGACTCTTGAGAGTCCCTTGGATTGCAAGGAGATCCAACCAGTCCATTCTGAAGGAGATCAGCCCTAGGATATCTCTGGAAGGAATGATGCTAAAGCTGAAACTCCAGTACTTTAGCCACCTTATGAGAAGAATTGAGTCATTGGAAAAGACTTTGATGCTGGGAGAGATTGGGGGCAGGAGGAGAAAGGGACGACAGAGAATGAGATGGCTGGATGGCATCATGGACTCGATGAATGTGAGTCTGAGTGAACTCCGGGAGTTGGTGATGGACAGGGAGGCCTGGCGTGCTGTAATTCATGGGGTCACAAAGAGTTGAACACCACTGAGTGACTGAATTAAACTGAACTGAAATAGCCATGATTGGGTGTGCTGTGTAACATGTTCTCTAAAGTGATTATAGCACTTTTGATTCCTATCAGCAATGTATAAGAACTCCAGTTGTACCACGTACTCATTGACATATGGTATTTCAGTCTTCTTAATTGTAGCCATTCTAGTATGAATGCTGTGGTGTCTCACTGTACTTTAAATTCCAGTTTTCTTAATCACTAATGATCTTGCAACTGAATGTGCTTACTGATCACTTATATATTTTGGAAGTGTCAGATCAGTTTTTCCCATTTTTAAATTATTTTGATTTTCATTTTTATTGAAATTGAAAAGACCTTTGTAAATGCTGTATACAAAACCTTCCTCAGTTATATGAATTCAAAATATTTTCCCCATCTGTTCCTTATATGTTCATTTGCTTATATGTGTCTTTGGAAAAGAGTTGCTAATTTTGATGAAGTAGTTTATATAACTTTATTTTATAAAAGAGGTTACAATTTTGTAGCTACTCCTAAAGCCTCACCCAGATTCCCTTTACCAGTCAACCCATCCATTCCTCAGCCTTTGACAGTCTGTCCCTAATGGCTCCCGCCAGCACTTTCTGCAGTGAATCTCCCTTGGCAGACAGAAGCTATCTCACCCAGGGGAGTTACACCATCACCCACCCCTAGTCTACCCTGCTGGGACCACCGGTGACTAACTGACACTTTGGAGGGGCGAGAGTACATAAGTCTCGTCCTCCTGCCTCAAGGCAGAGACAGTGTCATGGTACAGTGTACATGCCAGAGCTCCCTCATGGGTCTTGACCTAAGACCCCATCCTTGCTGGGTGTCTTAGATATCTCATGCTGCTGTAACAATCTGCCACAGACTGGGTGGCTGAAATGACAGAACTTTCTTGCAGGTCTGGAGGCTGGGAAGTCCAAGATCCAAGAACCGGCAGATTCAGCGTCTGGTGAGAGCAGGCTCTCTGGTTCATATGTGGCCATCTTCTAGCCCTGGCCTCACACGCAGGAAGGGCGGAAGGAGCTCTCTGGGGTCCCTTTTATATGAAGGCTCCACCCTCATGCCCAAATCACCTCCCAAAGGCCCCACATCTTCTAATAACCACCCCGAGGGTAGAATTCCACCTATGAATTTGTGCAGGGGCTGGGGAGGGAGGGGAAAGCGTACATAAACATTCAGGCCATAAGACCATAGTCCCAGGCTCTTTCTCCTTCTCTGCTCTTCTTCCCTCCCCTCTCTTCCCCCACCACCCCGAGAGCCCCCATCCCCACCATAAACCACATCCACCCCAATCCCTGTTTCAGGCTTCAGAGGAGCCAGACCATTCACACAGCTCTCAGGGATTCAGACCCGGGGGGTGTCCCCACTCCAAAGACCACGTGTGAAGCCAGCAGGCTGCCCCAGGTCGCTTCTATAGGATGCACCCGGGGATCAAGGAGCAGCTTTGATGCCAGAGGAGTGATCCAAAGGAGCGGGCAACAGAAAGAAAGGCAGCAGATCCCAGTATACCTGCTGTGTTCTGAGGGGTGCTGTATGCTGCTAGGGGCAGAATCTGACCTTGGGAATCGGGCCAACCCAGCCCGACAAGTCGGCAACCTCCATATATTCTGGCCATCATCAGGTTCACCTCACAAAGTAGATTAAACAACTCGTGTGCATAAAATGCCCAGCATGATATGTGGCACATGGGGGACCTGGAATGTGCCTGCTCCGCTCTGCTTCGAGGTCACCTCGTCCATGAATGGCCGAGCCGGAACCCTCCTCTTTTACCAGAAATCAAAGAACGTCTACAAAAAAGAAACAGCCCCATACCCCCTCCTGCCTCTGCCTTAATAGTTTCTCTCCAAGTTATTCAATGCGAGAGACTTAGCCCAGCTAAAATTATTCACAATCGACCTTGAGATCAGGAACAAATTGGCTACAGCAGTCAGCAATTGGCAAATGCAATCTAAATGCCCCAGGCGGCATTACAGCCTTCCAGGCTGGCAGGAAGAGTCAATGTGCGTCTTGGAAAATTCTGAAAAAAAAATTAAAGGTCACCACATTTGTAGGCAGAATGGATTTTCTTGAGACCATTACAAACAAACTGCCTAAACTGCAAGGATTCAAAGCTTGACAGCTCCTGGGGGACTTCAGGTGAAAGGAATCCCCCCCCCACAACCCCAGCTCACAAACAGCCGAGCTGCTGTCTGTGGGTGTCGAAAGGCTCCCCCATAACCTGTGCTCTCATGGAAATTTCCTGTTCAGGCTGCATTGCACCGATGAACTGGCAGTACCGGGTGGGGGCCAGTCCTGTGCTCCCGGTCTGACCAGGCGGAGAAGCCTAAAAGGCACAAATCAGTTAACATGCATGCACACATGTTCAGTCACTTCAGTCTTATCTGACTCTTGTGATCCTATGGACTGTAGCCTGTCAGGCTCCTCTGTCCATGGCTTTCTCTGGGCAAGAATTCTGGAGCGTGTCGCCATGCCCTCCTCCAGGGGCTCTTCCTGATCCGTGTCTCTTAATCACTTGCATTGGCAGGCAGGTTCTTTACCCGGCTCAGACAGTAAAGCATCTGCCTACAATGTGGGAGACCTGGGTTCAGTCCCTAGGCTGGAAAGATCTCCTGGAGAAGGAAACAGCAACCCACTCCAGTATTCTTGCCTGGAAAATCCCATGGACAGAGGAGCCTGGTAGACTACAGTCCATGGGGTCACAAAGAGTCAGAAACAACTGAGCGACTTTACTTTGGGGCCCCCTGGGAAGCCCAATCAGTAAGATAAGTCTGAACATTTCTGTAGGGAGGGAGTCTTAAGCCCATCAGGAAGTCCAAACTCCAAAGCCAAGTCTAAAAGGAAACAATGAGCTCATAATTGGAAAAGACACTGGGTTAGAGGAACACTAGGTCTGGGAACCAGCATAGGACAGGCTGAGATAACGGCCTTGAGCAGCGTTAGAATACTGTGCTGTTTTTGTTGCGAGAATAGTATTAATATTAGTAACAATAGCTAATGCGTACTGGGTGCCTTCCAGAGCCAGGCACTGTGCTAAGCTTTTATGTGCTTTCTCTTACTTAATCCCTCAGTGCTGTGTGTAGTAGCATTTCACAGAAAAGACAACTGAGGCTCAGAAAGGCTTCTTCAGCGTCACCCATATCATCATGGAAAGCCAGGAAAGCTGGCTGCAGAGCTCAAGGTCCTGCCCACGTTGCTTTATTACACATGGGAGTATGTGTTAGCTTAACTCAGATTAATAGCAAAAGTTAATTCTGAACAGAAGCTGGTCATTTTTCAAACAAGGAAATTAATGCCCAGTAAAAATGAAGAGCATAACAGACTGAAGCTGCATTTATGGGAGCAAGAAATCCAGACATATCCATATACAATGGAAATACGATGTGCTGGTGTGTGTTATTGTTCGGCAAATATTTATCCTCCCCATTCCCTCTGCCATGAGAAGAATATAATTTCCTGCTCCATTAATATTGGGCTTGCTTTGGCCGCTGGAACGCGGACAGAAGTGACAAAGGACCAGTTTTCAGCTTAGGCCTTAAAAAGCATCAATTATTTCTGCTCGCCCCTTGGAAGCCACCAACTTTCACCAGTAAACCGCTGCCTCTCCAGCTTGGGCCTCAGAGGAAAATGTAGGGATCAGACCTGAATGCAACCTAGAGCCTACAGCAGAGTCTCCCCAGCCAAACCACAGACCCATGCCCAAGAAATAAATGCTTTTTAAAATTACCCATTGAGTTTTTGTGGTGCTTGTTTCACGGCTATAGGTGACTAATGCATTTGCATGCTTTTGTATACATTACACATGTACATATGATATATGGAGACATAAGTATGTAAATTCCAAAAATATGCCTCCACATATGGGTGCTAGTATTGGAAAACGACATTCGATTTAGAGAATTAAGTTTGCATTCTTGCTCTGAGATTTACTGGCTGTGTGTTTGAGGGCAAATTGCTTGGCCTCTCTGAATACAATTTCTTTTTTGCAACCTGGGGATAAAAATCATTACTATCTCATAAAATTATTGTGAGATTTAAGTGAAATAATGCACACAATGGGCTTAGTATAGAGCCTAACACAGGCATTTATTCATTCAGCAGACAGCAATTAAGTCTGTTGGACCCTTTTCTAGGTTTTTGGAATATAGTTCCTAGCTCTAGAGGGATTTCCTAGGCTTAGATGGCAAATAATCTGCATGCAGTGCAGGAGACCTGGGTTCAGTCCCTGGGTTGGGAAGATCCCCTGGAGATAGGAATGGCAACCCACTCCAGTATTCTTGTCTGGAGAATTCCATGGACAGAGGAGCTTGGTGGGCTACAGACCATGGGGTCGCAAAGAGTGGGACACAACTGAGCAACTAACAGTTTTCCTAGCTACAGAAAAAAGAAAAAGTAAAGCAACTTAAGGAGAACCAGCAGCCCAGGAAGAGGAGGGAAGCAGTTTGTGGGAAATGATCTGCATGACCCCCGGCACAGAATAGATACTTGAAAAACAGCAGCCACTTCCATTCTCCTAACAATTAGCATGTAAGAAAGTAAAATTCAGCTGAAGACAAGAAGGAAATCAGCCTGTCGACCCCTCAGCAAACCCCTGTCCTTGGAAGCCTCAGCAAATCACAGCAACATGTCAAGGACCTTCGCCGGCTGGACACAGCCTCAGGCACTGTTGAAGCTGACACATAAATCCTCCAGCTCAAGCCAGACGCATACAGCAGGGCCGAGGACAGGCCAGCTGCTGCTGGGAGGTTGGAGCTCTGCTTCCCCATGAAAGAAGAAGGTTCCTGAGGCTTGAGCCATACTTCACATCCAGAGATCACATCAAACACACACGGCTGGGGGCAGCGAGCAAGCGAGGTGTTCAGATGCTGGAGGGAGAGGTCAGTTGACAGGGACACTTCTCGTGGGTGTTACTTCGCGTGGGCGCCAGGAATGCTTCAGGGATCTTCGGCAGTGGAGAAACATACACGCCTTTGCAAACACACTTAATATGCTGCCCTCGAGGCCACCTCCTGTTTTTCACCCTCAGTTCAATTCAGTTCAGTCACTCAGTCTTATCCGACTCTTTGCGACCCCATGGCCTCCCTGTAAGAGGAGGGAGGCCTTCCCTCAACAGAAGTAGAGGTCAGGCAAGGAGGGGCGACAGTCTAACAACCAGGCTGAGCTCGGAGAGGGATCGGGGAGGCTCCATATTTGTAGGGAGGCTTGTGGAAGCGATAAGGGAAACGTTAATCAGGCGGGATGTTTTGGGTATTTTTTAGTTGAGATGGCATTTGTAGTTGAGCAGGGGGTGATAAGTCTTCCGGGCAGGTATAGGGAGTGGAAGGTTTCTGGACAGGGGGTGATAAGTCTCAGATAGATGCAACTGGCCTGGAGCATCAGGGCGGGACCTAAAATTCTGTTTTGTTTTCTCTGAAGTTAGATGATTCAGCAAGGGCCTTTGAGACTGTTGTTTTTTTTTCAAGGCCCAAAAGACTCCTTCACTCCCTGTTCATCACCAACTTCTGGAGCTAGCTCAAACTCATGTCCATCGAGTCAGTGATGCCACCCAACCATCTCATCCTCTATTTTTCACCCTAATTGGCATGTTTTCCCATCTCCGCATAAACAGCTCCAGGAGATGTTACATAGCTGTAAAAGTGTGGTTCTTTGGAGTAAGACAATCTGGGTTTGCATGAAGATTAAATGGAATAACCTTATAACACCTTATACGTAAGCACCTTCCAAGCACAGTACCTGGTACACGGTAACACTCATAACCATGCCTCCTGTTATTGACTCATTTTGCAGACGAGAACATTGAGGTCCAGAAAGTTTAAGCTACAGGAATTCTGTCCTTGGCATTAAAGCATGGGTTCTCTTTCTCTACCACCCTATCCCCAACTGATCTATTTCTCCAGAAAATCTTAAAGCTTCTCTAAGGATGAATTCTGATCTACCTAGAGATCTGACTTAACTCAAGACCTAACAGATCGATATTTTCAGAACAGGGTACAAGTTGACCTTGAGCACTCTGTGAAGTTGGGACTGGGGTTGGGTCCCAGTATGGACAGTGATTACCACAGGGGATGTGCCCAAGAGATTGACTATAAAGACCAGATCTCAAGCTCAGATGCTTACAGCCTCTGGGTTGTACTAGGGTGGCCATCCATCGTGGCTTGAACACCAGGTCTCACATCATGGGAACCCCTTCAGCACTAGGCACACTGGGGCAGCTGGTCACCCTTGGTTGTAGCATAACTGAGTGAAGCAGTTATAGCTTCATAGCTCCATCTCTTTCTGAATTTTCCATTTCTCAGAAGCAATCATGTAGAGTTGGGTAGGAGCCAAGGCTCTGGGGCCAGCCTCACTAAGTTTACCTCCTATCTCCATTGCTCAGCAGCTATGGGACCTTGGGAGGACTTACCCAACTTTTCCATACTTGTTTGCTCTCCTGTAAGAATGGAGCTAGAAGAGCCCCTGGCCTATAGAGCAGTGCTCCTCAACACTATTAGTATTCTGGACCCAACCATTCTTTGCTGTGAGGGCGCCTATGCTCTGCGGGATGCTTAGAAGTATCCTTGACCTCTACACGGTAGGTGCCAGGAGCACCCCCGTCCCCCACCAACCATGGTGATCAGAAGTGTCTCCAGGCATTGCCAGAAGTCTCCTAGGGGGCAAAATTGCCCCCACTTGAGAACCACTGGTCCAGGCAGTGCTGTAAGGATAAGTGAGGGGATACACACATCAGATGCTCTAGAGGGTCTGTTTCTACAAGAGCAAACCTTAGTGATAAAGCAGGAGGGAGGTGGCAAGCCAAGAGATGAGCAAACAGCATCTGGGGCGGGTGAGGGGCAGGCAGTCAAGCAACTACTGGGTGGGACAAACCCCACAAACGGAGCCCAGCCTGGCCAGCATGTCTCCTCCATGAGCCTGGACTTCTACTCTACCCCAGAGGCAAAGGGCTAAGGGGATTACTCCCTAGTTGCTGGCATAGCACCATCATAGTGAACAAAATCTCTCTTACTGTATACATTCCTTTTCTCTTGAACATGTTCATATACTTGTAAAGTGCACCTGTCTGTCAAATCTTGAGTGCTGACTGTACACCAAGTATAGAGTGGTAACAAAATAGAAAAGTCTCTGCCCGCAGGGAGTTTTGAACACATTGTACTTAACATTTAATTCGTGTGTAATGCATGTTTAACCAAATAGAAATGTGTCATGCTATAGTACTGATTCTGTTCCGTATGTCTTTCCCTCAGCACTGTCTTTTTATGATCTATCCACATTGCTGTGCACACATCAGATCTATTCTTCCAACTGCCATCTGGTGGTATTCCACAGACACAGCCACCATATTTCACTTATGTACGCCCCCTCTGGTGGGTACCTGGATTGCCTCCAATTCCCCACTACCACACACCCATCTCCTTGAACATCCAGGGGTGCAACTTTCTCTGGGGTATAAATCCAGAAGCAGAAGTGCTCTGCCTTGGGTCAGTGCCACTCAGACTTTACTCACATGACTCACCCAGGTGCACATGACTCACCCAGGGAGCTTGTTAAAAGCAGATTCTGACCCAGGGGGTATGGAATGAGACAAGGGAACTTAGATTTCTAACAAGCTTCTAAATGATGCTGATGCTGCTGGTCCGGGACCACAGAGGATATTCAGACATCGTTTGCTTTCACGCCAGATCTCTCTCTGCAGAACCACTGAACCAGGCAACACTCCAAGGATTTGCCTTTAAAAGAGGCCAACCCCTGCCTGGACTCACTGACATGGTGTAGTCAAAAGGCCCAATAGCCACCAACCAAAAGCATGTTGTCCCACCACCCACTGATATGCACGTGACCATCTTGCTGAGGCTCAGATGGTGAAGAATCCACACTCCAATGCAGGAGATAGGGATTTAATCCCTGAGTCGGGAAGATCCCCTGGAAAAGGAAATGGAAACCCACTCCAGTATTCTTGCCTGGAAAATCCCATGGACAGAGGGGCCTGGTGGGCTACAGCCCATGGAGTTGCACAAGTTAGACACAATTTAATGACTAAACAACAACATCTTTCATTCTAAGTACATCACAAAATCAGGGCCCCTAAATTCTGGAGTAAAGTGACCTAGGAAGGCATCCATTCCAACCCCTGCCTTTCAAAGGGGAAGGCCGAGGCTCAGAGCTGTGCGAGCAACCACAGACAATTTTGGCAGAGACAGGATGAGACGTTCCTGTCTTGTTCCTCTACAGAGCCCTGCTCCAGCGATCAGAAACTCGTCCATAATTTACAGGAGTCAGTTCACTTTGCTGACTTTTCTCCAGTTCTCCTGCCCAGCACCGCCCGCCCCATCTCAATCCCCTCACCCCACCCTGCTTTTTAATTCTTGCCAGAACCATCCATTTTGCAACCAAGTGTTGACTTCGAATGATATATGAGACGCGATTGACATTTCAAATATCCCAGGCAGGGGAGAGAATTCTGATCACAGCCCAGTCTGAAACATCTCCTCCACGTCTCCTTCCTTACTCCTTCTGGGCAATAATTGTCCCCCCATCAGCCCACCTCCTCCCACTTAGCCCCACCATTAATTTCCCCTGATTCATTTTTCATGCCTTTGAATTCTGCCTTTTCAAAGCAGAATATGTTTCTGTAGCGGTTTCTTATACCTCCCTTCTCCTCATGAATATTTCAAATGCAATAGTGATATGATCGCTCAACCTTAGAGGCACACCAACTTTATCTTATTTATCTTACTGAGCTGCTTTGGATCCTGGGATTAAATCCAAAACAGCCTCTGAGAGTTTGTTTGGGTTATTTTTCCCGAGGCTGTTGCTGTGTGGATGTAAATTACAAAGAGAAGCAGCTCCACCCCGGCCCCAGCCCTGGCCGCAGGCCCCTGGCCCCAGACACCAGCCTTGCTGGTGTCAATCCTGCTCCAGGGAGATGTCACATGTGAGACAAAGCTGACTGGCAGGCCTCCTAACCATCCCTGTTGTGGCATAAATCACCCCTAACTTCCAGCCCACTCATCCTTTCAAAGCACAAATTTAACTCATGGCGTGACCTTGGGTAGGTCATTTTGCTAGTCTGGGACTAAGGCTTTCTGTCTACAAACAAGGGGATTGGACGTGTGACCCTAAAGTCTTTTCAGCTCTAAGGCTCCATGTGACTTAGTATAACAGAGCACAAGATTCAGAATCGGGAAGTGCCTGGTTCTAACCCACGCTCTACCACTGAATGAATATTATGTCCTTTAACTGTGTCTACCACTGACTAGCAGTATAACGCTTAATTGTGTCCACCAGTAACTAGTAGTATGACTGTTAACTGCATTTACCATGTACCTACCCGTTGTGTGACCCTTAACTAACTGTGCCTGCTACCAACTAGCTGTGTGGTCACTGTGCAAGTTACAGAAGCTCTTGGGGCATTAGTTTCCTCCCTGAGTAAAACACACTTGGCTCTGGGGGTTGAAGAGAGGTGATCGGAAATCCCACTGGGCTTGCCTGGACCTGGGGAGGTTCCAGGGGCACAGTACTCTCAGTGCTAAAACAGGAAAGTCCTGAGCAAACCAAGGCTCGGTCACCCCAGGTTGCTGTGAGATTTAGAAGTGAATTAGGTGATGTGTAAAGAATCTCATAGATTTATAGAAATCAGTCTATAGCATTAATTATTTTTCATTGTTATGTCCAAAGCTGCAGAGGAATTATTTTCACTTTCGTGTTTTTCAAGAATTTAAAAACAAAAAATTTTGAAAGCATACAAGCATGTGATAAAGAAAAGATCTGAAATAAGAAACAAAGCTCTCTTTCCCCAGCTCTCCTCCTGACCCAGCCGCCACCCCCAAAGGCAGGCACCGGAGCCCTCCTTAGCTTCGGATAAGGGCGAAGGGCTGACCTTGCCACACTCACCCTCCGTCAGTTCCTCTGCCCCTGGAATTTCTGGCCTTAAGGATTAGCTTCCTGGGGCAAGGCAGTCTCCCTTATATAACAGTTCTGTGGCAGGGGCGCTGAGGATCAGAATGAGGAGAGGGATCAAGCCCTGGAGGCCTGGCTACTGGACCAGGCATTAACCCTTTAGGTGCTGGACCATGAGGAGGTGGGAGGCATAGGGGGCAGAAAGAGAAGCAGCTGTTTACTGTGGTGTGGGAGTGTCTCGACCCTGGAGAAGGGCCGCAAGCCTCAGCTCTACGTGTGAGGGCCCCACTGCCTTCAGAGGGGAGGGCACCTCCCAGGGGGAGAGACTGGGATACGAGTTGGACATCTGGACCTCCAGGCAGAGCTACAGCCAAGGCCTCCTGGACACCTGTTTTGCATCTGCGTCTCCCTGGCAACGCTGTCTCCAGGAGATCATGGTCAGCTGGTCTGGGTCAAAGCTGGTCCATTTGGAGTGGGAAAATATTAGCTCCATGAGGTATGTGTAATCAACTCGGGGAACTGTCATCTCCTGGAGAAGCCCATGTGGCTGGGTGTCATACCACGGACAGGAAAGAGGCTATACCAGCTGCTGACTGCCCTGCCTGGGAAAGACCGTCGGCTTTCATATCGCCACCTGACAGCTGAGCACACTGGTTCATACTCCTGCCGGCTGGTGTGCCTTGTCAACACCGGGGGAGCTGTCACCCACAGAATCCAGAGCTGGCACTAAGAGCAGAGCAAAGCAGTCCTAGAGAGAAGCCGTCTCCCCCGACCCCCGCCAGGTGGGTCTTGCAGGGACAAAGAGAAGAGGCGAGTGTGCTCATCCACTGCAGTCGTGTCCAACTCTTCCATGACCCCACGGACTGCAGCCTGCCAGGCTCCTCTGTCCATGGGATTTTCCTGGAAAGAATACTGGAGTGTGTTGCCATGCCCTCCTCCAGGGGATCTTCCCAACCCAGGGACTGAACCCACATCTCCTGCATTGCAGGCAGATTCTTAACGGACTGAGCCACTGCTGCTGCTGCTGCTAAGTCGCTTCAGTTGTGTCCAACTCGGTGCGACCCCATAGACAGCAGCCCACCAGGCTGCCCCATCCCTGAGATTCTCCAGGCAAGAACACTGGAGTGGGTTTCCATTTCCTTCTCCAATGCGTGAAAGTGAAGTCACTCAGTCGTGTCCGACTCAGTGACCCCTTGGACTGCAGTCTACCAGGCTCCTCCATCCATGGGATTTTCCAGGCAAGAGTAATGGAGTGGGGTGCCGTTGCCTTCTCCAGACTGAGCCACTAGGGAAGCCCAAAGAGAAGAAGAGAGATTTTATATCCCTATGGCACTATCCCAACCATACCAAAACCCCACCCCAGAGAAGCTAGTGATGTAGCAGAAAGACATGCAAATTTAAAAGGCCAGAGAAAATGAATACTAGCCTTGATTCTGCTTATTTCTGAGGCTTTCTCTGTTAAGCTTCCTTCGGTTGCAAGGAATACAAGTAAAATCAAACAAAAACTGAAAGGCAAGAACTCATAGCATCAAAGAAAGAATAGACCTAAGGAGGCCCCAGGGCTCTCCCTGCCAGAAACACCAGGACCATCTCTCTACAGTGGCTGTTTTCAACCCTCGCTGCAGGTAGAAATCAACTAGAGAGACTTCTAAAAACCACTGATGCAGAGACCTCACCCTCAGAAACCGGGATTTCATTCGTGTGGGTGGGGCTGCCTGTCTCACTTCAGAGATATCCCAGTGATTCTATGTGAGATTGAAAATGAGAACCACTGTTCTAGGGATACTGTTCCAGGTGTGGTCCCCAAACCAACCAGCAATACTTGCATCCCCGTCACCGGGAAGCTTGTTAGAAATGCAGACTCTGAGAACCTCCTGAACTTTCTTGAATCAGAATTTGCATTTTAATAGGATCTTTGGATAAGTTCTCAAACAGATTAAAGTTTGAGAAGCACTGGGCTGGAGTGTCTTGGGATGAATAGGATCTAACCCCTGATCTAGCCACTCCTTGAGAGGTTCTGCTTAAGAGCAAAATCCCCAGATGAGGGACATCCCTGGTGGCCCAATGTTTAACACAGGTTTGACCCCTTGGGGAACTAAGATCCCACCTGCCAGGAAGCAGCTAAGTCCATGTACCATGACCCCTGAGTCCACTTGCTTCAACTAGAGTGTCTGTGCAGCTCAGTGAAAGATGCAGCATAAAAAAAGAGATCCTGCATGACGCAACAAAGATCCTGAGTGCCGCAAGTAAGACCCAACACAGACAAAAATATCCTCAACAATCACTGGGCTTGATTACGGTCACACCGTGACAGAGGGTAGGTGAGCAGTAGGTAAGGATGCCCAGAGCCCCACCAAACCCACAGGCAGGAGAGGGGCTGCCCAGAAAGGAGTGAGGTTACAGGGCAGGTAAAGACAACACAGGTCCAGCACAGTGATCTTGGACAAGTTCAGAGATGAACTTATGACTGCTTCTTAAATGCTCACTGTACACCACTGACTGTGCCAAAGACTCAAACTAGCTCATATAACTCCCCCTCCTGCTGCCATAATCACAAGGCAGGTATTAATTATATTAATTACTGTCATTACTACTATTTCATTAAGGAGGAAAGTATGTTTAGAGCAATAGATTTCCAACTGCAATGCGCATCAGAAGGTTTCTTAAATCGCAGATTTCTGACTCGACGAATCTAGGATCAACCCCTAGGACCTGCGTTTCTAACAAGCTCCCAGGTGACATGGACGCTGCAAGGCTAAGCACACAATTTGGGCGAGGCATCAGCCCTCCAAGAGGGAAAGGCAGTAAAAACCAAGTTAGAGACTCTTCAGAAAGCACTGATGCCCCCCAGAAAGGAAATGCCAAACCCACTCCAGCATTCTTACCTGGGAAATCCCATGGACAGAGGAGCCTGGCGGGCGACAGTCCATGGGGTTGTGAAAGAGTCAGATAAACAACTTAGCAACCAAACAACAACAGCAGCAACAGCAACAAATATTAGGGAAGTTTCCATCTTCTCAATGAGAAACCACCCACCTTAGTTTAGAGAGATGATTTTCCCAGGAGACAAGCACAGCTGGCATTTTGCAGAGAGAGCACAGTGAAGGGGAGCAGACCTGCTTAAAACTAGAGTTACTGGGAATCTTTGGAATTCACAGGATCATGAGAGGCATTCCCTTCAGCCACACACCTGACTGGGAGGGTAACAATTTCCTTAAGAGGACAATACAGGGAACGTGGTACTACCAAGCCCTGACTTTTATTTGCAACAAGTGTTTTTCCTCAAGACAGATGTTTAGCAAGCTGTGCCCAGTGCAGCTAACCATCAGGTAGAGTAGCCTTCAGCTGGTTGCCTCTCTCTTGTGAAAAAAGTGAATAACACTCACAGAAGTTAGACTGCCCAGGGTCACACCTGGAACTCACCATGTACTAGCTGCGGTCAGTAACCTTATTCAGTGTGCTTAACCTCACTGAATATTCTATCCTCATCTGTAAATGAGGGGATTTTTATGATCCCTAACCTGAAGGTTACATGGAAAATTCCTAGTAAAGTAACTGTAATATTACAAGGGGCTCAGACTACTTGCAATGCTGGGAGACCCAGGTTTGATCCCTGGGTTGGGAAGATCTCCTAGAGAAGGAAATGGCAACCCATTCCAGTATTCTTGCCTGGAGAATCCCATGAACTAAAGAGTCTGAAGGGCTATAGGGTCACAAAGAGTCGGACACGACTAAGTGACTAACAGACACACACAATATTATGAGCTCCCTATAAGCTTATTTAATTATTACTATTGGTGGGAGTGCTAAAATATTGTTGGCAATGCCTAGTTCAGGATTACTACAAACAACTGCAGTCATGATTCTGACACTGGACCCTCCCATGCTGCTAGTGGGAATGTAAACACACGAGATTTTCTAAAAAACCATTTGGCTCTCTCTCTCTCTCTCTCTCTCTCTCTCTCTCTCTCTCTCTCTCTCGCTCTCTCTCGCTCTCTCTCTCTCTCTCTCACTCTCTCTCTCTCTCTTTCTCTCAAGAGTCTCACAAAAATACTCACGTTGATTGAGAAAGTCTGCTACTAGGTAGGAAAGTGGCCAAGTAAGGGGATAAAGATCCACAAGCCCAAGGACACTATCACATTATTGCAAATAGTAAAATATAAAGTGTCCACCAACTGGAAAACACTTTTAAAATTGTGCTCTGTTCATAAAATGGAACCCTCAACAATTATTAAAAATAATGTCCACAACTTTTAATTGGGAATTATCTAAGTTATTATGTTATATTTTGAAAATACACATGTAAAATTTCATACAGATTCTGAACTCAATTATGTAACTATATGAAAATCAAAAGGAAGGGAACAATCCAAAAATTTTGCTCTGGTTCTTGAAATAGTGCTTCTTATAATTTTTTTTTACATAGATTTTCCTCAGTAGTCATCCCTATAATCACAGGGGTTAGATAAACTCCGATACACAAGATTTCAGCAAACTAGATAATTTGCTGAGAGAGATTATTTCTATTCAGGTGTGCCATAAGTTATAGGAACCTCTTGTAAATGTGGGTGTAATTAAAATAGGGACATGGTGTTGGAAAAAGAGATGGGAGGTAAAGAGGAATGAAGAACAGGAGTAGAGACCATTTCCAGGCATTCTTGAGAGAGTAGGGAACTCTCCTGAGAGAGTATGGAATAAGGAACATGAGGCAAAAGAGCAGCGGAAGGACGAGGGAGCAAAACTAGAGGGATCTGGGACATTCCCATTTGGGGTCACAAAACTGACCATTAGCTGAACTTTTAAAGTGACACAATCCCTAGGTTGGGAAAGGGAATGGTGAGATATCCATGGAAACATGTAGCCTTTGTGAGTTGCAAATTGACAAAAACTCAACTCACACTGACTTAACAAAGAGATTAACTCTAGGTGAGATCTATCTTCAGGTTCAACTGAGCATGTGCTCTTGAAACAGTGAGATCAGCCCGCTTCCTCCTCTTCCAGCTCTGTGGCTTCATCCTTAGCAGGCTCTGCCCTCAGGGCATGAAGATGATGGCCAGAAGCTCCAGGTTTCCAACCTACTAGCCGCACAACTCGTCTCGGCCGCCGCCCCGACCTCAGAAGTGGAGTAGCTCCTCTCAGCCTCTCCTGTGCCGACGCAGCCTGGCACTCTCAGTTGCTGCCCCTGACCTTAGGCGAGGGGTAGCTCCTCTCCGCCACGCTTCTGCGTGGTCTGTCTCAGGTACCACACGCCCAAGGTCAGGGGGGACGGCCAAGAGGAACTACCCCATGCCCGAGGTTAGGGGAGGTGGCCAAGAGGAGCAACGCTATGTCCAAAGAGTGGCAGGTGCGCGGGTGCAGGAGGGCCAAGAGGAGCTACTCCACGTCCAAGGTCAGGAGGGGAAGCCATGAGGAGATACCCCTCGTCCAAGTTAAGGAGCAGTGGCTGTGCTTTGCTGGAGCGGCTGTGAAGAGATACCCCACATCCAAGGTAAGAGAAACCCAAGTAAGATGGTAGGT
>SJYC01022528.1:0-83816 GCA_006408675.1 Madoqua kirkii | reverse complement strand
GCAATCTTGATTACAGCTTGTGCTTCTTCCAGCCCAGCGTTTCTCATGATGTACTCTGCATAGAAGTTAAATAAGCAGGGTGACAATGTACAGCCTTGATGTACTCCTTTTCCTATTTGGAACCAGTCTGTTGTTCCATGTCCAGTTCTAACTGTTGCTTCCTGACCTGCATACAGATTTCTCAAGAGGCAGGTTAGATGGTCTGGTATTCCCATCTCTTTCAGAATTTTCCACAGTTTATTGTGATCTACACAGTCAAAGGCTTTGGCATAGTCAATAAAGCAGAAATAGATGTTTTTCTGGAACTCTCTTGCTTTTTTGATGATCCAGCGGATGTTGACAATTTGATCTCTGGTTCCTCTGCCTTTTCTAAAACCAGCTTGAACATCAGGAAGTTCACGGTTCATGTATTGCTGAAGCCTAGCTTGGAGAATTTTGAGTATTACTTTCCTATCGTGTGAGATGAGTGCAACTGTGCGGTAGTTTGAGCATTCTTTGGCATTATCTTTCTTTGGTATTGGAATGAAAACTGACCTTTTCCAGTCCTGTGGCCACTGCTGAGTTTTCCAAATTTACTGGCATATTGAGTGCAACGCTTTCACAGCATCATCTTTCGGGATTTGAAATAGCTCTACTGGAATTCCATCACCTCCACTAGCTTTGTTCATAGTGATGCTTTCTAAGGCCCACTTGACTTCACATTCCAGGTTGTCTGGCTCTAGATTAGTGATCACACCATCATGAATATCTTAGAATGGGCTATTATAGACAGGTGGAAGAGCGTGTATGAAGGTCTCAGTAGTCATTTGCTTAAATTGAGTAAGAGGTTGCTTTTTTTTTTTAAGCATTAAGTTATTAAAAGCAAAAAAGTTTGCAGAGAGATAAATGGAACAAAATAAAAGATTAAATAAGATGGTTCAGTATGAGGCTCTGGCTGGGCTGGTCAGAGAGAGGAACCAGGAAGGGGTCTGGCCAGCTGGCAGAAAACAGAGGGATCAAGGGAGTGGAGCTTTCTCTATGAATTGATGTTACAGGTGTGATGACAGCAGAGGCCTGCCAGACCTGGAAGGCAGGTGCTGGGATCAGAGCCCAGGGTACTGAATTTTGAACATGGAAGATAATACTGTGGTTCAAACCAGGGATTTTTGAATTATTTTTTAATTGAAGTGTAGTTGATTTACAGTTTCATGTAAATTTCTGCTGTGTAGCAAATGATTCAGCTATACATACATATACATTCTTTTTTAATATTCTTTTCCATTATAGTGTAACATAGGATGTTGAATAGAGTTCCCTGTGCTATACAGTAGGACCTTGTTGCTTATCTGTTCTATACATAATAGTTTTCGTCTGCTAATCTCAAACTCCCAGTCCTCCCCATATGTCTTTGAATCTGTTTCTGTAAAACCAGGGGCTTTTAATTTGGGATCCAGAGAGTCCTGTGTTACTATTGTGGCTCTGTCCCTTTATTAAATGTCACCCATGACTTTTTTTCCTTCCCTTATCCCCCAAGTCATTCAACAGTCATTTACCAACATGTACTTCTGTTGTAGGGCAATGCCAAAGAATGTTCAAACTGCCGTACAGTTGCGCTCATTTCACATGCTAGTAAGGTTATGCTCAAAATCCTTCAAGCTAGTCTTCAGCAGTGTGTGAACTGAGAACTTCCAAATGTATGAGCTGGGTTTAGAAAAGGCAGAGGAAACAGATATCAAATTGTCAGCATTTGTTGGATCAAAGAGAAAGCAAGGGAATTCCAGAAAACATCTACTTCTGCTTCATTGACTCTGCTAAAGCCTTTGTGTGGGTCATAACAAACTCTGAAAAATTCTTTAAGAGATGGGAATACCAAACCATATTACCTGCCTCTTGGGAAACTTGTATGCAGGTCCAGAGGTAACGGTTAGAACCTTACATAGAAAAACTGGTTCAAAACTGGGAAAGGAGTAAGATAAGGCTGTATATCATTACCCTACTTATTTAACTTCTATGCAGAGTACATCATGTGAAATGCCAGGCTAGATGAATCACAGGCTGGAATCAAGACTGCCAGGAGAAATATCAACAACCTCAGATATGCAGATATGCAGATGACTCTAATGGCAGAAAGCAAAGAGGAACTAAGAGTCTCTTGATGAAGGTGAAAGAGGACAGTGAAAAAACTGGCTTAAAACGAAGCCTTCAAAAAACTAAGATCATGGCATCGAGTCTCATAACTTCATGGCAAATAGAAAGGGGAAAAGTGGAGACAGGGACAGATTTTATTTTCTTGGGCTCCAAAATCACTGCGGATGGTGACTGCAGCCATGAAATTAAAAGATGCTTACCCCTTGGAAGGAAAGCTATGACAAACCTAGACAGCATATTAAAAATCAGACATCACTTTGCTGACAAAGGTACATATATTCAAAACTGTGGTTTTTCCAGTAGTCATGTATGGCTGTGAGTTGGATCATAAAGAAGGCTGAGTGCAGAAGAATCGATGCTTTCGAACTGTGGTGTTGGAGAAGACTCTTGATAGGCCCTTGGACTGCAAGGAGATCAAACTAGTCAATCCTAAAGGAAATCAACCATGAATATTCATTGGAAGGACTGAAGGTTGAAGGTGGAGCACCAATACTTTCACTACCTTATATGAAGAGCCGATTCACTGTAAAAAACCCTGATACTAGGAAAGATTGAGGGCAAAAGGAGAAGGAGGTGGCAGAGGATATGCATGAATGTGAGCAAGCTCTGGGAGGTAGTGAAGGACAGGAAAGCCTAGCATGCTGCAGTTCATGGGGTCGCAGAGTTGGACACGGCTGAGCAAATGAACAACTTCTGTTGAAGCTACTACAGGATGGGTCAGATCCTGTCCCTTTCTTGACATGCTCTGGCTTTGTGGGGGATGTGACATTTGTGGGGAATTTCCTTTTCTTTTTAATGATTTAAAAATATTTATTTATTTATTTGGCTGCATCAAGTCTTAGTTGGGTCATGCAGGATCTTTCGTGGAGGGGACTGTGATTGTGGGGGGCAGACGTCCATGGTCTCCAAGCCTGGGTTATGGAGCACAGGGGCTCAGTAATTGCATTGTGCAGGCTTAGTTGCTTCATGACATGTGGGGTCTTAGTTCTCTGACCAGGGATCAAGCCCATGTCCCTGCTTTGCAAAAGGAATTCTTAACCACTGGGCCACCAGGGAAGTCCTGAGGGCATCTGAAAGGGACATTCAAGGGGCCATGGGAACTCATGAGGCAGATGCTGACTCTAATCTGGCTTCACAGAACCCAGGCTTCCTTGAGCCTTATGTCCTCAGGTTCTGCCACCCTGTGTTCCACTTCCTCATTGACATCTGTGGACTCCTTGGTTCCTTCTCCTTCCTGAAAACTCTAGCACATCATCGCAGACCTCCTTTCCACCCCAGCTTCTGCCATTCTGCTGGGATCCTTAAATTGTGATGACCCATCCTTCTAATTATCTGGTCTCTTGGTCTCTCCTACCTCATCCTCAGTGACCAGCCACCACTCCCGTGACCACACCTTGGCCTTAGTCATTACCTGGAAGTGCAGGGCACATGGGAGCATTTACCATGCACTTACACCACATGCCAGGCCCTCTGCCAAATAGTTTACATGTTTACTCCTCACAAAAACCTGTAGTGTTGGTATTTTAAAGATGAGGATACACACTCAGAAAGCTGAAGTCACTTCCCTGGGTGACACATTTAGTAAAGGGCTGAGCCAAGATTGTATTAGTAATGCAGAACTCTCTGGGTCCCAAATTAAAAATCCCTGGGTCTTAACCACAACCCTGTTCTGTCTTCCATGTTCAAAATCCAGTACTCTGGGCTCTGATCCCAGCACCTGCCTTCCAGGTCTGGCAGACCTCCACTGCCATCACACCTGTAGCACCAGCTCAGAGAGAGAGCTCCACTGCCTTGATCCCTCTGTTTCCTGCCAGCTGGCCAGATACCTCCTGGCTCCTCTCCCTTCTCTGCTCTGCCAGGACCTCACACTGGACCATCTGATCTCTGTGGCTAGCTCTCTAGCTGCCAGGGTCCCAGCGGGAAACAGAGGGCTCCTACAGCTGGGATTTTGAAGATAATTTAACGAAGGGACTTTTGCAGAGAGTGTGGGTCAGGTTGAGAGAACCAGCAAGGGAGGTGAAGGCAGTAGGATGTTGGGGCTCCTGTGTGGTCTGCAGGGGTGAGGGAAGGAAAGGGTGTTACTAGAGCATGGTGAGACCATGGAGCAATACCTGAGCGATGTGGAGGGTATGGTACTGATCCAGACCTGGGAGCAGGAGATGAAATATCCAGAACAGTGCTTCCCTGCCCTCCCGCCCCACTCTCTAATGTCCTGCTGGTGCTGTCCCTGAAGGACCCAGTTAGAAGTCAGGGGGCAAGGGAGCCCGGATAATGCTGTCCATATGGGCTGAGAAGGGCAGAGGTGGGCCTGGAGGGGCAAAGGGGAAATGGCGAGCACGCTCTTGATTCCTGTGCGCCCTAGCTTCTGCCTCATCTATCAGCACACCCCTACCCTTGCTTCGAGACTGGCTCAGAGGAGAATGGTGGCATGTCCAGTGATTAAGAACCTGCCTTTGATGCAGGGAACATAGGCTCATTCCCTCGTCTGAGAAGATTCCACATGCTGTGCAACAGTAAGCCCGTGTGCCACAACCACTGAGCCTGCGCTCTGGAGCCCATGCACTGCAACTACTGAGTAGCGCCCGCTCTCCATAACTAGAGAAAGCCTGGATGCAGCAACAAAGACTCTGTGCAGCCAAAAAACAAACAAACAAACAAGTGGTGACAAATGATACAAGCAGGTGCCACTCTGACTTCTTGGTCAGCCCTCTCTCTCAGTCACCACTCTCCCGTGAACATCCCCCAGCGCTCCCCTTTCAGTCTCAACACATAAAAGTAAGGCCAATCAGTCATGCATTGCCTTCAGCTTCCTATATACACCTACAGGAATTCACACCCAGATTTACTTCACTGCTCCATGCTCTGTGGAAGTGCAGCCTCTCCACCCATGCATCACCTGTCATCATGACTCCCAGAATATCACTCCATCGTTCTTCCTTTCTCAGCTTCAACAGTCCTTCCTTCCCTCTCCTCCTTCTTAGCTATAAATATGTGCAAATTTTTACCATTAAAAAAAAAAACTGAAAACCTTTCCCTCCCTTTACTTTGTGCTCCCTCTAGTGCCTGTCCTTTGTGTTTCTCTTCATCCCACCCAAATTATTCTTCTTTTTAAAAATATTTATTTGGCTGCACTGTGTCTTAGTTGCAGTATGAGGGAATCTTAGTTTCAGCATGTGAACTTTTAGTTGCGGCAGGTGGGATCTAGTTCCCTGACCAGGGATTGAACCTGGGCCCCCTGCAATGGGAGCCTTAACCACTGGTCCACCAGGGAAGTCCCCCGCTAAATTTCTTAAAAGAACAAACATGAGTTAGGGTTCTCTGGCTACAGACAATAGAGACTGACTTGCTAATTTAAGCAAACAAAGAGTTTATTAGAAGGAAATGAAGGTGACACACACAGTGGAGGAAAGATGGAGAAAACAGGCTTTGGAAAAGACTGGAGCCAGGGCAGGGGCAGGAATCAAGAAAGCAGGAAAAATGGCTGTATGATTCAGCTCCAGCCAGCTTCAGGCATCCTGTCACGTCAGCTCACAATTCAGATTCTGGAGAGAGCTTCTGATTGGTACAGCTTGAGTCACGTGGCCCTCCCTTTGGCCTGTGGAGGGCTGGGCACCCTGATGGATACAGCCTCATGAAATCCTATCCCGTAGGCCATGGGTGGTTGCTCAGAGAAAAATCAGGGAGCTGTTGTAGCCGATGGGAAAATGGACGCTGGGCGGGCAGAATTGACAGATGTCCACTGCTCACCAGCCCCAGCTTTCACCTTCCATTTGAGTCTCCACTCACGGAAACCATTTGCACCAAGTGTGTTAATGACCTCTTGCCAAACTCAAGGACATTTTTCAGTTTTTATCTGCAGTTTTTAATTCCATTGACCAATGCTTCTCTTTTGAAAATTTTTCCTCCCTTGGCTTCAGTATAAGAAATCAACCTGAAACTCAGCTTCTCGGTCCAGTGGTTAAGAATCTGCCTTCAATGCGGGGGATGTGGGTTTGATCCCTGGTTGGGGATCCACATGTCGAGTGGTAGCTACTGAGCTCACATGCTGTAGAGCTGGTGCTCTGTAGCAAGATAAGCCTGTACACCACAACTGGAGAAGCCCCGGGGCACTGCAGGGAAGGCCCAGCACAGCCCCACCCCCCAAGAAAGACGCTAACATTTATTATCTCATAGTTTGAGCAGGTCAGAAATCCATGAACAACCTAGCTGAGGAGTTGTTGTCTCTTCTGAAGGCTTGGGTTGTGTGAATGTGGATGGATAGCGTGACCTAGGAGAGAAGGGGAAAAATAAAGACACACACACATGCCAGGAAGCTGTGCATGCTAAGTCGCTTCAGTCATGTCTGACTCTTTGCAACCCCTTGGACTGTAGCTTGCCAGGCTATTCTGTCCGTGGGATTCTCCAGGCAAGAGTACTGAAGTGGGTTGCCATGCTCTTCTCCCAGGGATCTTCCTGACCCAGAGATCAAACCTGCATTTCTTATGTCTTGCATAAACCTCATTGGCAGGTGGGTTCTTTATCATTAGCTCCACCTAGGAAGCCCATAAGGAAGCTGTGGTCCTCTTTTTTTTTGGCTTGCAGGCTTTTAGTTCCCCAACCAAGGATTGAACCCCAGGCCATCAGCAGTGAGAATAGGGAGTTCCTCATCAGGGAATTCCCAGTGTGATCTTTTTTAATAGCCTGATCTTGGAAGTGACACCCCATCACTTCTGCCATACTCTATTTATTAGAAGTGAATCACGGGGCTTCCCTGGTGGTCCAGTGGTTAAGACTGCACTCCAAATGCAAGGGACCCAGGTCTAATTCTTGGTCAGGGAACTAGGTCCCACATAACACAAGTAAGAGTTCATATGCTGCAACTAAAGATCCTGCATGCTGCAAAAAGATCGAAGGTCCTGCGCGCCACAACTAAGACCCAGAACAGCCAAGTAAACAAATGAAAGTAAATATTAGATGGAAGGGAGTGAGTCATTAGGTCCAGCTCACACTCACAGGGAAGGGGTCACGGAAGTGCACGAACACCAGAAGGTGGGGGTCACTGGGGGCCTCTTAGGGGCTGCCTACCGTGGTTTCCATGGTAGAGATAGATGGTAGAGAATCCACCTGTAATGGAGGAGATGCAGGTTTGATCCCTGGGTCGGGAAGATCTCTGGAAAAGGGAATGGCTGCCCACTCAGTATTCTTGCCTGGAGAATTCCATCCACAGAGGAGTCAGGCAGGCTACAGTCCAGGGGTTGGGGACGCAAAGAGACGGACACAACTTTCACTTTTCACCATAGCTTCCATGATGTAGTGATTCTCCATCCTTCCTGACAGCTTTTCTAGTCCAGGTAGGGGTTCCTCTTACTCTGCCCACCTTTGAAATACGGCTCTTCCCCTGGGCTCCTTCCTTGGTCCGTAGCTCTCAGTCCACATATTCTTCCTGAGAGGCATCATCCATCCTCGTGAGTTCAGCTATCACCTGTCTGCTGCCGATACCCAGATCTTCAGTGCTGACCTGTCTCTGTGGTACTGCACATAATGTATCCTAATGTTGGCTGCAAAGCCAACGCAGACTCATATCCCATGAGCACCTCAGACATAAGAAGTTCCATAAAGAACCTCATTGGATAAGTTCTGTGCCACCTTTCATTTTCTCCTCAGTCAGCAGATGGGACCTCCACACACTCAGGCATCCAGCTGAAGAGTGAGGCCCTGACACCATCTCCCCCTCGCCCTCATATCAAACACGAAGCCTGGCTGATTTGGTTCACCTCAGGGTTTTTCCAGCCCATGCCCTCTTCTGTGTCCTTGGTACCATTGTCGTAATACCAGCTTTTAGCACCTCTGGCCTGGGCTATTGCAACAACTTCCTGATTTTTCAGGCTTCTTCCTCCTTACGCTTGCCTCCTCTCAAAAACGCAAAGCTGTCCTTGAAACAAACTCCATGGCCTCTGAGATCAAAAGATGCTTAATGCCCGGGCCCTCTCCAGCCCTTCCAAAAGCATCTTTCCTTCACAGCTTGTGCTTTAGTGATAGCCCTGACTGCCTGCACACAGCCTGCTCTGCTTCATGTGTCTTTTTGTTGTTGTTCATACTGTCTCTCTCTGAGTTTTATGCCACCTCCAATTCAGGAGAACGAGTTCCCCTTGAAAACTGAAGAGAATTTGAGCTCTTTAAAATATATATATTTATTTTATTTATTTGTCTGAGCTGGGTCTTAGTTCCAGTGTGTGAACTCTTCCTTGCATTACATGGCATCTGGTTCCCTGACCAGGGATCAAACCTGGGTCCCCTGCTTTGGGAACACAGAGTCTTAGCCACTGGACCACCAGGGAATTCCTAAGAATTTGAGTTCTTGAGGGCAGGAACTATATTCTCTCCCGCTTTGCATCCCTAGCAGCTTCCATGGAAGTCACACATATAGGTCCCTCCGTTTGTGTACTGAATGGAAGAATGTATAAACTGGAGATGTACAGTAGCATAGGATATGGGAGCTGGCTCTTCAGGTCTAATAGGTTAGCCAGTGGGGAGAAGAGTGGGAAGGACATCCTTTTTTTTTTTTTTAATATTTATTTACTGCACCAGGTCATTTTTAATAGATCTTTTAAAATTACTTCACTGATTAGTTGTTTTTGGCTGTGCTGGGTCTTCATTGCTGCCTACAGTTTTTCTCTAGTTGCGGTGAGCAGGGGCTGCTCTCTGCTGCTCTCTGGTGTGGTGCTTGGGCTTCTCACTGCAGTGACTTCTCTTGTTGAGACGCACAGGCTCTAGAGCGCAGGCTCAGTAGTTGTGGTGCATGGGCTCAGTACTGTGGAACTTGGGTTTAGTTGCTCTGAAGCATGTGGGAACTTAGTTCCACCGGAGATCGAACCCGTGTCCCTTGCACTGCAATGCGGATTCTTAACTACTGGACTACCAGGGAGTTTCCGGGAAAAGTATTCTAATTATAGGGAACTGCATGTACCAAGGCCAAGAGGTGAGAGGAGGCAGATTCAAGGAAGTGGTGGTGGTCTGGTGTGGTTGATAGGATATGTGGTAGCAACTGGAGGGGACCAGAGCCAGATATTGCAAAGGTCATGGAAAGCTGGCTAAGGGGTCTGGCTTTTGTTCTGTTTGCAACGGGGACCCCTGGAAGAGTCTGACTCAGGGAGCGGTCTCATCAGAGCCATGTTGTAGAAAGATCACCCCAGGGGTCAGACTGGACACTGGGAGACCAGTTAGGAAGCGGTGCACCGGCCCGAGCAGGAGGTGTGGAGGCCTGAACCAGGACAGGAGGGGCAGGGGGAGCAGAGGAAATGGACTTGAGAAACAGCAGGTTGAAGTCTGTGAAACTGCTCATTTGTAAGGAAAAGCTGATGGATGATAGGTAATTTTCGTATGATTCATCTTTTTTTTTTCCTTTTTAAATTTATTTTTAACTGGAGGATAATTGCTTTATAATGTTGTATTGGTTTCTTCTGTACAACAAGGTAAATCAGCCATAAGTATACATATGTCCCCTCCCTCTTGAGCCTCTCTCAACACCCATGTTTTTTTTAAGTTATTTTATTTTTTTTCAGTTGGTTTTTACATTGTATTTATTTATTTTATATTGGAGTCTAGTTGATTAACAATGTTGTGTTAGTTTCAGGTGTACAGGGAAGTGATTCAGCTATATATACCAAATTTTCAAATTCTTTCCCCGTTTAGATTATTGGAGAATATGGAGCAGTGTTCCTTGTGCTGTACAGTAGGTCTAGAGCGCAGGCTCAGTAGTTGTGGTGCATGGTGTATCTCTTTTAAACGTAGCAGTGTGTACATATCAGTCCCAAACTCCCAGTCTATCCCTCCCCTGCCGCCTCAGTTTATCTTAATATTAAAGAGGTAAGTGAACTGAATTGGATTTTGAGCCCGATTTGGATGTGAGCGTGAGGAAGAGGCTGTCAGGCTTGGGGGACATTTTTCTTGGTTGCCAGATAGAATGGAGGTGCTAATACGGGGAGAGGGAATCCAGGTGTGTGTGTGGGGGGGGACATGATGGGGAAGAGGCATTTCAGCTTGGATTTGTTGATTTTGAGGTGCCTTTGAGACCTCCAGGAGGTGGCTGGATATCTGGTCTGAAACTTAGGAAAGAGCAATAAACGGAACAAATTCGGGGTCATCAGCAGAGAGAAGACAGTTTCCAGGAGAAGAGCCCAGACAGCAGGAAAGCCAAAGCAGTGAACTTTCTTAGATGTGAAGTGAAGTGAAGTCGCTCAGTCGTGTCCGACTCTTTGCGGCCCCATGGACTGTAGCCCACCAGGCTCCTCTGTCCATGAGATTTTCCAGGCAAGAATACTGGAGTGGGTTACCATTTCCTTCTCCAGGGGATCTTCCCCACCCAGGGATTGAACCCGAGTCTCCTGCATTGCAGGCAGATGCTTTACCCTAGATGTGAAGAGAAGGATTTTTAAAAGATAGTTGTGTGCTGCAGAGAAGGAAAGTCCCCTAGGATTGAAAAGCGCCTGTTGGATTTAGCAAAGAGGAGGCCATTTTCGAGGGGGGACACTGATGGGGATGGCCTGGCCTGCCTGGGCTCTGGAGCGGCAGACTAGGGCCTGGCCTGGGCACTGTCCCTTCATCCTCAGTAATGCATGACTCTAGCCACCAGGGGGCAGTGGCCACACAGAATCCAGGTCGGAGGGATCCAATGGGACCTGCAAGCTTGCAGAGATGTGAGCTGTGGGCATTGCCGGCGGGGGGTGTTGCGGGCCCACTGCGAGGGCTGTTGCCTGGTGGGGAAGGATGTTCCCACATGAAGGGAGCAGGGAAGAAGTTCCAGAAGGGTGGGGGAAGGAATCATTTTTTGTGAGGTGGCCACAGGCAGATTACTAATTCCCAGTTCTGTCTTGCATGCAGTGGGTCTCTGGGGGTTTATTCAACCTGGTACACCAGGGGTCATGGGATTTGCATTTTGAACTCTAATTTTCTCTACCCTCTACCCCATTACTTGATAGTCCTACTTTGCATTCTGTGTTTGAGACACACTGAACTTTTCTCAGTTCTCACCTGCTTTCATGTGAAAGTCCTGTTTCCATGGAAATGTCTTACCCCCACCCCCATCCTTAAGGTCTTATCTCAGGTGTCACCTCTTCCTGGAAGCCCCCCTTCACTGCCCCTTCTTCGACTTCTTGGTTCCTCCAGAGCACAGTCTTCACTATCTTCAGCCTTAATATTCTGGTGCATAAGTTTTTGCTTATGAATCCCTGGTGGCTCAGAGGTTAAAGCCTCTGCCTCCAATGCGGGAGACCCAGGTTCGATCCCTGGGTTGGGAAGATCCCCTGGAGAAGGAAATGGTAACCCACTCTAGTATTCTTGCCTGGAGAATCCCATGGACAGAGACAGTCCACAGGGTCACAACGAGTCGAACACGACTGAGCGACTTCACTCTCTCTCTGTACTTCCCTGGTGGTTCAGACGGTTAAGCGTCTGTCTACAATGCGGGAGACCCGGGTTTGATCTCTGGGTCGGGAAGATCCCCTGGAGAAGGAAATGGCAATCCACTCCAGTACTATTGCCTGGAAAATCCCATGGACAGAGGAGCCTGATAAGAGTCGGACACGACTGAGTGACTTCACTTATTGCAGTATAGTTTTTTTTGGCCACACTGCATGGCACGTAGAACTTCTCTGACCAGGGGTTGAACCCATGTCCCCTGCAATGGAAGCACAGAATTTTAACCACTGGACTGCCTGGGAAGTCTTATTGCAGTATAAATACAATAAAGTGTTAGTCGCTCAGTTGTGTCCAACTCTTTGCAGCCCCATCGACTGGACTAGAGCCTATCAGGTTCCTCTATCCATGGAATTCTCCAGGCAAGAATACTGGAGTGGGCTGCCATTCCCCTTTCCAGGGAATCTTCCCTACCCAGGGATCAAACCCTGGCCTCCTGCATGTCAGGCAGATTCTTTACCATCTGAGCCACCAGGGAAGCCCCAAGAATATGGGAGTGGGTGACAGTAACATTTGCCAGTTTTAAGTTGACAGTGTGCTGGGTCTTCACACACAGGGCAGAGCCATGCAGCTACCACCACAGTCAGGATGCCAAACCTCCTCAGGACCCCAAGTCCCCCTGTCCCTTGCTGCAGTCTCTCCTCCTAGTCTAAGCCCCTTTCCACCACGGAGCTGCTTTCCTGTCACCAGTTTCGCTCTGTCTAGAACTTCGTGTGAATGGAACCCTACCGCCCGTAGTCTCCTGTGACAAGCCTTGTTCATGGTGCTTTTCAGGTTCATCTGTGCTACTGTGTATCTCAGTAGCCACGTATTTTATTGTCTGTTTTTGCCCCAGACCCAGGTCTCTATGAGCACCACGTCTGTGCCTTCACGCCGCCTTCCAGCTGCCCCTCCACTTGCCTTGGCCATTTCAAGCCAGTGGGCTCTCTCTCCTTGCCCCTTTCTAAGTTTCTTCCCCCTGCCTGGTTCCTGGTTCCTCATAGCTGCCTGCTGGTTTGGACACCTCTATACTGCTGAGCCCGGGGCTCCTTGAGTCCACCAGCCCCTCCTCCCATCATCTCCAGGACCTGCCTGCTGCAGCTGCCTCCACACCTCAGGCTGGCTCTGGGTGCCTTTCTCTGTGCCCCGGGAGCCCTTCTCTCTGAGCTCCTCTGAGCTGCCCCATCCTGGAACACTGTGTTATTTAATTTCTCTTTCCTCCTGTCTTCTGCTTTCTGCCATCCTTTTTGTGCCCCACTCAAACATTTTCCCATGGGAAGACCTTGGGGGAATCTCTAAATTTTGTACAGGCTAGAAAAACCTCTCTCTCTCTGGTTTCCTTCCCTCTCCTCCTTCCCTCCACCTCCCATTTCCTTTCTTCTCTCCCCAGTCTGTGTCCCTCTTCTTGATGCCCTCAGCCTGTTCACTTTTCTCTGGTCTCCCGTTCATCCCACTCACCTCCTTTTTCCTCTGGCCTCCCCTCTGTTCTCATCCATCATTACCTGCTGTCCTTGTGTTACCCCTTCCTCGTCCACTGTCTCCCGTCTCCTTCTGTCCTCAGGGCCTCCTTCCTTCCTTCCCTAGGTCCCATTCCACTTCCACTTCTCTTTTCTCTCCCTTCTATTTTTGGCTATGCTGTGTACCATAGGGGATCTTAGTTCCCCAACCAGGAATTGAACCCATGCCCCTGCAGTGGAAGTGTTGAGTCCTAACCACTAGACCACAAGGGAAGCCCCCCACTGTCTGCTTCTTCTGTACCACCTCCCTCCTCCTTCTCCCAGCTTTCTTCCCTTCCCCTGTGCTCCCATTTTCCATATCTTACCCCTTTTATCTTCAGGGTTATAAGGGAGATCCAAGACTTGTGACCCAGACACAAAGATACGCACACATGCTCACACACACACAGGTGGCCGCATATGCATGAATAGACACGTTGCATTAGTGAGCATGTGCCTCTGTGCAGAGGTACATTCAGATATGCAGACATCATGACAAGTACCAACAGCTTACAATGTAGTGCATTTAGTATACACCAGGGACTGTTATTTTCACATGTGTTTTTGTAATATGAATGAGCAGGCCGAGGAGGGGTGAGAGCTAAGCATCCAAGCTGACTCACACAGGAGGGGCCGCATGCATGCACACCTGTGCCCAGACATGGCCCTCAGACCCACATGCACACGCTCCTCAAGGAAACCCGGAAATTCTGGAAGTGGGGCTCTTTCAAAGCAGAGAGCGCATGTGCACACATTTTCTCAGCATCATGTGCCATGTCCTGCATACATCTTTGCATGTGCCTCGTGGCTGCCTCAACCCACCCGCGGTTATGACTCAGGATGGGGTGGAGCACTCGAGATCATTTAGGACTACGTGCACTCAAGGCTCTCCTCCTGTTGAGGAAGGCAGCTTCTTCCTAGAGTGGATATGCTGGATAACTAGAGGTTATGACTCAACTCACCATTCAGTGCCCTGTCCACTGAGCATCTGAAAGGGTCTCCCACGTAACAAATCAATGTTTTTGGATCCTTAACACTGGTCCTTGTGTCTTTAGTGTGTATTCATTAGTCGCTTGTCCAGGGGATTTTCCCAACCCAGGGATAGAACCCGGATCTCCCGCAGTGCAGGCAGATTCTTGACCGTCTGAGCCACCAAGGAAGCCCATATCCATCCACACACATAATTATCGCAGCCTTGGTCATTCTTGGGAGTGATGAGCCCCCACCACGTGCATCCTTTTAGGATGCTGGGGGCAAGGCAGAGCATAGCCCATCCTCGCCTTAGCCCCAGCCCTGGCCCGGAACCTCCCTTGTAGCAGTCATGCTCTGTTGTGCACACACCTGGGTCAGTTGGGTACGTTCTCTGCGGGTCCGTGTTCCTTCTTGCTCCTTCCAGGGTGGGCAGTTCCTGTGTTGTCACTGTTGTTGTTGTTATTGAGTTGCTCAGTTGTGTCCCACTCTTTTGCAACCCCATGGACTGTAGCCCTCCAGGTTCCTCCTCTGTCCATGGGATTTCCCAGGGAAGAATACTGGAGAAGGTTGCTGTTTCCTCCTCCAGGGGATCTTCCGGACCCAGGGATGGAGCCCGCATCTCCTGCATTGATCGGCAGGTGGATTCTTTAACACTGAGCCACCTGGGAAGCCCATGTAGCCATTACATGCACCCTTTTTGGGTGTTTCCTTCTTAGCAGTGGGACCCATGTAGCTTGGTGTGCAAATAGAGTGGGGGTTTCTCGTAGCACCTTCCGATATACTTATGCTGTGGCGCTCCAAGCCCTGCTTGTGGGCGTCTGCGGTGATCGCACCAGGGAGCCCACTGAGTCCTGCACCTGCTTTACGGGCTGGGGCCATCCGGCACTCCTGCACTCATCTGTGCTGCGCATACGCTGTGTGGGCTCTGATCAGCTGCTTGGTAGGTGGTTCCTCGTCCTTGATGCTCATGCCTTGTAGGTCTTCTGTGCCTAGTCTGTGTGCAGGTGCAGCCCGCAGTTTCTGTATTTGTGTCCTGAGCAGGTAGCGTGGGGCCTGGGGGCCTGTGCTGTGTAGTGGGTATTAAGTCTCTTATGCAGGGGCTGCGAGAGTCCCTGTGCCTACTTGCATTTCTTGCATTTATTTGTGTTGTATACTCAGGGTGGGTCCCAGGAGACGGCTGCACACGGGGCAGGGGGTTGGGGGGCAATAGGTAGTTCCATGTCTGTTAAGCGCGCTGCGCAGTCCCGTGTGCTTACTTTGTATGCCCGTGGGGTAGGTGTTTCCTGTATTTATTTCTGTTATGCACTTGCAGTGTACGTCCCGAGAGCCCTCTCGGTACATGTGGGCAGTTGGTGATTCTCATGTTTCTCTCACGCACCCGACGCGGGGGTCCTGAGTGCCCATTCGGTCTGCGCGGGGCAGCCGGACGGGTAACAAAGCGTCCAGCGGCAGCTGAGCCCAGACCGCGCGGCGCGCGCCCGCGCCCTCCTCCCCTAAACGCCTCGCGGCCTGGGTGCCACTCGCAGCCCCGTCCTCCTCTCCGCGCCGCAGCGCCCCCACTGGCCGGGGCCGGCAGACACGCGTCCTCCTCAGACCGTGCGCAGGCTGGCGCAGGGCCCAGGGTGCCCTCTTCCTCAACCTCCCCAGCCTTAGTGTGTCCCGCGCAACTGAGGTGTTCCGTGACCAGGCCCTGCCCTCCTTGCTCCCCTCCCCTCCCTGCAGCTCTCCCCCCACCCGCTCTCTCCCCTTGTTGCTCCCCTAGACCCTCTTGTCAGCTCCTGGCCTCTGTTCTCACCCCAGCCTGCACCTTCCTGCTTTCCCTCGGCTCTGTTTCTTTGTCCCCACTCCCCACCTTTTCCAGTTCCCATTCTCTGTTTCAGACTCTCCGTTTATCTCTTGGTGTCTCTGTCCACCAGGGAGCTTGTTCCAGTATCTGTCTGTCCCCATCCACCGTCTCTCTCTGTCTCTTTAGATGCCTCCCTCTCCATCTCTTGCGGTCTCTGCGTGCGTCTCTGCCTGCATCTCTGGTTTCTCTGTATCTCCACTCTGACTCTCAGTCTGTCTGTGCTTTCTGTCTCTCACTGCCTGTATTTCTTCCTCTTTCTGTCTCGGTCTCTGTGTCTCCTTTGCATGTTTGTGTCTGTCTCTTAGGCCCCCTCTCAGAATCCTCATTTCTGTTTAGCTGTTTTCTGCCCGTACCTTGCGAATCCTCTCCCCGCCTCTCTGTGTCTCTGTCCCTGTCTCTGTGCCTTTCCGTCTCTGCCAGTGTCTTTCTGGTGTTGCCTCTTTCTTCATATCTCTGACTCTGGATGTCTCTCTTATCTCTGTGTCCATCTCTCCACGCCTGTCTCTCTCTGTGTGTCTTCCTGTCTCCGTATCTCTCCAACTCTGTCTTGCCTCTTCCTCTTTCTCTGAGTGTGGCTCTTCTATCTCTGATTCTTGCATATCTCTCTCTTATCTGTGTCTCTGTCTCTGTATGACTATTCATATCTGCTGTCTGTGTGTCTGCTTCTTTGTGGCTGTTTTTCTGGCTCTTCGCCTCACTTTGTCTCTGCCTGGATCTCTTCTCCTTATCTCTTTGTCTCTGAGTGTCTCTGTCTTCAGTGCCTCTCTCTGCTTTCATGTTCCCATCTGCTCTCCCCACTTCTCTCTCCACGCACCCCCCATGCCTGTGTCTCCATGTTTCTCTGTGTCTCTGGCATCTCTCTGCCTATGTTTGTCTCTCTCTGCCTCCATATCCCCTGTACTCCCATCCTCTCTCTTTCCCTCCTGTGTTCTGTGTCTCTGGTGTCTCTTTGAGTCTCTGGCTCTTAGGGCCTCTCCCTGCCTTTGAGTTCTGCTCTGCTTCCCGCCCGTCTCTGTCTCTGTGCATATGTTTCTGTGTGTCTCTGTGTCTCTCTGACTCTATGACTGTCTCTGGGCATCTCTTTGTCTCTATGAGTCTTTCCCTGCTTGAGTCCTCTGTGCTCCCTGCCTTATTCTCTCTCCCTTCCCGCCCTTTCTCTGTCTCTGGATGTCTCTGTGTCTCAGGGTGTCTCTGTGAATCTCTGAGCCTCAGGGTGTGTTCCTGCTCTTGCATCCACCTCTCCTTCCCTGCCCCCCATTTCCCCTCTTTCTCTGTGTCTCTGTGTATCTCTGTGTGTCTCTATAGGTCTCTGTGGGCTTCTTGTCTCTGTGTCCCCCTCAACTCCCCACCCCACTCCCCTCTCTTGTTACTGCATCTCTGTTTCAGCCTGTCTCTATGTGTCTCTGCGTGTCTCTGTCTCTGCGTGTCTCTGTGTCTCTGAGTCTCGGGCCTCTCCCTGCCTCCGTGTCCCCTGCGCTCCCCGCCCTCTCCCTCTCCCTCTCTCCCCCCTCGCTCTCTCGCTCGCGCTCTCTCTCTGAGCATCCTTGGGCCCGGGGTTGCCATGGGGACAAGGTGGGAGCCGGGGATGGCGCGCGCCTGGGCTCGCGCCGGCAGCTCAGGCGAGGAGCAGCGGCCAGAGCAGCGCCAGCAGCAGGCAGCGAGCGGGCGCGGGAGCGGGAGCGGGAGCGGGGGTAGCGTTGGCGGCGGCGGCTCCTCCTCGGCCATCCCCTCGGAGCCGTGCAGCTGACGCGCATGGCGAAGACAGCGGCGCCTACCGATGGGAGCAGCGGTAAGGCAAGGCGGCGCGGCGCAGCCGGGCGGGCGGGCGGCGGGCAGCCTCCTCCTCTCCCCAGCTCGCCTGCGCGCCGCCCGCCCGCCCTCCCTTCCTCCCTCTCCCCTCGCAGCCCCTGCCTGCCCGCCCGCGCCGCGCTCACCCTTCCATTTAAAAATCTTTAAAACTTTGCATATTAATATCTGCGCTTTGCATAATCTGACCCGCGCTTTATTGATTGCAAGAAGCTTAATGCAGCCGGCTCGGCCTATTGCAGAGAGCTCTCCGGGCGGGAGCCGGGCGGGCGCCGCTCGCTCCGCACCGCGCTCCGGCTGCCCGCCGCCGCTGCGGCCCCGGCCCTCTCGCCTCCTTCCCGGCGCCTGGCGTCGGGGCTTTGCCCCCGGCTGGGTATCTTTATTATTTGGGGGCGAGGTGTGTGTATGTGGTGGGGGTCGGCTTACTGTCTGGCATCGAGGGAACCGAAGGAGAGATGTGCGTGGTTGGGGGGGGGGTGGGGAGGGATGGGAAGAAATGGGGACGAAGAGGAGGTGAGGAGGGAGAAGAAAAAAGGGGAGAAGGGGCAAGAAGGAAAGGCAAAGGAGAGGCGTGGAAGAGGCGGCCGTGGAGGGAGGAGAGGGCAGTCGGCTGAGGACGGAGCTGAAAGGACGGAGGAGCCAGCGGAGACAGAGAAGAGAAAGGAGGGAGGCAGAGGAGCGCAGACTAGAGAAAGAGCGACCTGCCCGGAGCCGGTGGAGGGGACCGGCTGTGGGCGCTTTCGTCGCTGCCGCCCCCAGGCCAAAAAATAAAGAAAAAGAGGAGAAAAAATAACACCAATAAAAAGACGAAAATAAAACACACCGCGGCTGGGGCCATCATATTCAAAAAGGAGAAAGCGCAGAGAGGAGACAAGGTGGCATGGGCGCCCGCAGGCTTCGGCGCTTTGGAGAGGCTCCCCGGGCTGGGCGGGATCCCCATTTTGGACCCTGCATCTGGGGAAGGGGCGACTGTGGAGAAAATGAGGCGAGAGGGGGTCATGGCTAGTAGCGGTGCCGCCTGTTGTTTTTTTTTCCCTTTGCTGGGGGTGTCGGGGCCGCTGTAGTGTAATGGTGGTGAGGATGTCGGTTGGTAATGCTGTCGGAAGCTCGGAAGCAAGCAGGGCGCGTGGGGGGGGGGGGGGCGAGGTAAGAGGGCACAGGGAAGCAGGAAGGGCTGGGGTGGGAATGAGGGCAAGAGAAAGAAACGGGGTGCCTCACATTGCCCGAAGGGTGGGAGCTGAGACGGGGAGCAGCTGGGATGGGATTCTGAGAGGTGGGCGGCAGAGCTCCAGGGCCCGGGAGCAGTGCAGGGGAGCCAGGCGCGCCCCTCAGCTCTCTGGGCAAAGTCTGTAACTTGGGGAACCCCCTGGCTGTCTCTCTTGCTCCTCTGCTCCCTGCTCTTTTCTTCCTCTTGTGTCCTTCCTCGGCCTTCTTTTTCTCCATCTCCTTTGCTCGTTTCTCTTTCTCCTGTTTTTCCGTTTCTCTATCTCTTCCTTCTCTCCATAAAAACTACCCCCCATACCCTCAGGTTTTGTTTCTTTCTTTTTCCCCCACCTTCCTTTTCTCCACCTTTCCCTTTCTTTTTCTGTCTTTCCCATTTCCTCCTTTCTCCTTTTCTCTCATTCCCCTCCCTGCCACTCATTTCCCCTGTTGCCCTATCCCTTCTGCCCCCTCCCTCAGTTTCATTTATTCTTCACTTTTGTATCATTTGCCCTGAACAGCAGGCCAGGGAGAGGGTCTCTGTGCAGAGACAAGACTCTCCCAAGTTCCCAGCAGAGCCTAACCCCTATTCCACATCCCTGTTTGTTCCTGCCCTCCTTTTTCCCAGCTGGGGGCCTGGGTCTGCCCTGGGGAGGGGGGCTATAGAGCCACCCTCCTGTTTTCCCTCCTGGAGAAGTCCCGGTGGGTGCCCTTGGGACCATGGGAGGGGGAGAGGAGGACTGTAAGCGAGGGCCCAGGGCTCTGGACTCAGCCCCACTGAGAGAGAAGGGTGTGGACGAAGGAGAGAACGACACGAATTGCTAGTGGGAAGTGGAAAGGGGAGGCAATCGGGGCAGGGGTCCATCTGAGAGGGTCCTCAGAGCTCTTGCGCCCCAGGTAAAAGATCTGAAGAGAAAGCCTCTGGCCTGCCAACCACTCCCCGCTTTCTCCCTCCATCCTGGGGCCTGTGGAGTTGGGGAGTAGGTCTTGGATTTCAAAAAAAACCCAATGAGATGCTTACTCAGTAGGTTTTAGTCTCTTACCATTCTGCTAGGCGAATTTGCCCCCTCCCTCAGGGAAGGAAGGGAGAGCATGGCATCAGTGGGTGGTGGGGGGCTGGTGTGTACAGTCAGACCATGGCGGCTATGTGCATGAGTACATGGCCTGCGTGCATTGCAAGAGGCAGGCTGGACAGACTACTCTGTGTAGGGCTTGGGAGCCTTGGCAGAGTGAGGAACCAAAGGGGTAGAATCATGACACGTGTGTCCAGTGGGGGGCCGGGTATGGGGGCTTCCCACTGTGGACGAG
This sequence comes from Madoqua kirkii, assembly GCA_006408675.1. Lineage (NCBI taxonomy): Eukaryota > Metazoa > Chordata > Mammalia > Artiodactyla > Bovidae > Madoqua > Madoqua kirkii. Next base: position 63,629 of record SJYC01022528.1, on the reverse strand, counting down.
GCGTGTGGAGGAAGGCGTCGGCGTGAGTATTTATCCTGTGAGGTCCTTCCCTTGTGTCGATGTTCATGGAGTCCTGGATGCGTGTGTACTTGGGAGGCACTCTGGCTCTGTGCGAGGTGGCCGTCGGCGCGTGTGCAGGTCTGTGTGCCAAGTCCAGCATCGGCGATGGGTGCGTCCATCTGGACGGGCAGTGTGGTTGGCATAGAGACTCTGCATGCAGGCACTAGGTCTGACTGTGGTGTATGCCCCGAGAATACACATGAAATAAAGTCACACATGTGAAAGTACCATGTCGACGCAGAAAGAACTGTTATTACTGTTGTGGTTATTCTCCTTAGGTGTCTCTGGGTCTCTGTGGCCTGGGTCGGAGGGAGGCTGGGTTTGTGAAGCCAGGTCGGTGCAGTGATGAGAAATGTGCGCAGAGATTGCGGCCGTAGGGGTGAGCTTAGCAGCATGCTTGCACAGCAGCCTTGAAGCTGGGTTCAAGAAAACAAAACAAGAAAAGATTCCCCACTCCCTGAAGTCTGCCAGCCCACAGAAACCTTCCCTGGCTCCTCCGTGGTAACAAAGCGTCGTCCCGTGTCAGGGGGTGGCAGGCTGGCCAGGAGGGAAGCGGATCAAGGCCGCGGGCAGCGTCTCCAGTTGCTGGTAATGTGATTCTGCGTCTACTTCCTGAGTCCTGGGTGATGGTGGACAGAGTCCCATCCATGTCCATCGAGAAGGTCCAGATCCCCAGTCCTGTAGGCTGCTGGCCCACCCTCTGGCTGGTTCAGTGCCATCCTTGGGGGTCTTAGTCGCCTTCACTTCTGTCAGTCTTTGCAGGGAAAATGGAGGGTGTCTGTTTCAGGGATCATGATATGAAAAGAACGCAGCCACAGTGTGTGTGTGTGTGTGTGTGTGTGTGTGTGTGTGTGTGAATGTGTGTGTGTGCGCGCGTGCGCCCACACCCATGCTGAGTGTGTGATGGAGGTTAGCTTGTACACCCTTAACAGCATGCCAGCCAGATTTTTTTCCAGCGGATCCATCAGTGGTCACCCCAGGACACCTGTATTCTGGTTCACACACTCTTGCTCCTTGCATGCAGGGGCCACAGGCCAGAGGCCCTTCCCCCACCAATGAGACAGCCACACCAGGGGCCCCGAGAGGGGCAGGCAGATGGGCATGACAGAGGCTACTTGGACTTCTATCAGACCGGGAAGCAGTTTCCCCATCTAGCACATTCTAGTTAATTTCCAGTATTTTTTTTCAGGATCGAAATGGTTGAGAATCCTGGGTATGGAGAATTGTTGGGAGGAGAGAGTAGGTGTGAGAGTCTCCTCAGACTGGGGTCTGTTTTTCTAAATATTTAGCACTCATTGTTATTCCCATGGGCCCAGCACCTCCTGATCTAATAATAATAATAATAATAATAATAATGTTAGCAATGATGACTCCCCTTCCATCCGCCTAGCTCTTAGGGTAGCCCTGATGGTGCCCCTTTCACAGATGAGGGTTTGAGGTCCATACAGCTCTCTCAGCCTGTGAGTAACCAAGCAGTGCTAGGACTGAGGTCTTTAGGCTCCTGGTACTGAGCCTGGCCTGTCTCTGGAGGTTTGTCTGTCCCTCTCCCCGTAGCTGTCCCAGCGCTGTTTGTTTTCTCTGGCTTAGCCCCTTCCCTGCTTCCTCCCTGCCTCCTAAGATGTCTGTCCGCAGTCCCATCTCCCAGGGCCTGTCAGGTGGATGGATGCCTTATAGGGCTCAGCACGGGCTTGGAGGACCTGGGCTTCGCATTGTGTCCTGAAGAGAAAGCCAGCAAATGAGAGAGGTCGAGAGCCCACTCTGTGGCTGACAGTTTGGCGCTGGGCCTCTTCAAAGGCAGGATTACTGACGAGCTTCCATCCCCTCCGCAACCTCTGCTGGTGAGCCCTGTGCTGCACAGCCACCGGGAAGCCGGTGGTGGGCTTGGGATGCAGGATCCCCTTCCCTCACTCAGCACAGCCCCACCTTCTTTAGCTCCTCAGAACAGGTAGTTTCCCCAGCTCTGGAGGCGGTGGCCCCACATCCCAGGTCCCTGAATTCAGTAGGCATCTACTGAGTGGCGTGCCACCCCCTGAGTGAAGCACAGTTAGTGTCCTGAGGAAGTCAGGCGGAGGTCGCGTGGCCACTCCTTACCTGAAAACGACTGTCATGGGCTCTGAAGTGAAGCCGGGGTGCCGGGGGCACAAAGGGAGCTTCTGGGTCCTGGGGAATCTGGAGGAGAGAGGTGCGGGTTTAAACGGGGAAGTGGGTCTTGGAGGGTTCTCAGGCACTGAGGAAGAGGGCAGGGTGGGAGGGCGGGAAGATAGGCGAGGGAAGCGGGGAAGAAGCGGCCTAGGCTGGGGGCACGGCCCTCAGAGCAGAGAAGCGCTTGCTGCCCCGGGCCGTCAGTGGAGGTTCTGAGAAGTCTGGACTTGATCTCTCTGCGGCCCTGGGGAGCTATCACGTGTGTGGTCTGGCACACCCATGTGCATCTCGCGACAGTGTGCCTTGGACAACATGGAATAGTGTGTGAGTGTGAGTGAGCGCCCATGCGCGCGTGCACACACACAGAGCCCTTCACCCTGGCGTCCGTTCAGACACACTCTCCTTCAAGGAAGCTGGAATGCGGTACTTTAGTCATCATCCCCAGGACCCTATACTGTTGAGGGCCATGGCCCGCAAACGTGAGTGTCAGCGCAGGCTGGGGACCCTCCCCCACTGGGGTGTGGACTCATGTGGCATTCAGACTTAATCCGCCGCAGTGAGGCCAGGGCGGCAGCATCTGTCACTTTCACAAACACAGGCAACGGAGTCTGGGAGAGGCACACTCCACTTGCTCACAACCGCCTGAAAGGCAGATGCCTGTACCCCGCCGACCCCCGAGGCCGAGACAGAAACAGCCCCTCACGGCCCCCTGCCTCAAGGCCAGAGCTGTACACCTCGTGCCCCTTGCCTTCAAGCACACACACATGCGTACATGCACGCACACGTGTGGAGCACGTCCCAACATCGTAGTTCCCCACAGGCACTATCACACTCAGATACTCCTTGACTTTAAGCACAGCTGCTGACACTCTAACCCCTTATTCACACACGTGCACACACACACACTCTCATGCACATACAGTCCTTTTGACTTAAAGCACAGCTGTAGCCACCCCACCAGCCATACACACATGCCTCCGAGCGGACTCACACACACACATGCTCAAACATACAGGCTTGAGACCCACCAGAACCACTGTGGCCAGCAGTCATTGAAGAATGACCGCCTGAGCGTTGTGCTGAGGGGAGGGGGTCACCCCGAGGCCTGGGCTGGGGGCACACGACAGGGGGCCTCAGAATCCCTTGGGGAAAGGGCCAGGCAGACCCTGAAAAGGCTCCGTGGGTCTGGAGGATTCTTCCAGGTAAGGAGACTCGACAAACACAGGCCAGAGGCGGGAGCCGAGTAATGGCCGAGGCCGCTGATGGCCGAGAGGGCTGGTCAGCGAGGAAGGAGGCTCGGCAATTGATGTGACTCAGGGCTGGACAAATGGTGGCGCATCTGGCGGGGGCTGGCTGGGGGGCCAGGGACCAGAGACTGGGGGGGTGGCCCTTCTCGCCTCAGTGGGGAGAGGGCTGGAGCTGGCTGGATTGTGGCAGGGTGCGTTTCCCAGCCCGGCTTGGCCAGCATCCTGCCTGGTGTGCGTGTCTTGGGGTCTTTGTATGTGTGAATGTGTGCGTGTGCATGTGTGTGTGTGTGTATACGTCAATGTGCACCTGCCTTCATAGAACTTTGGGTCTTGGGGCCTCTCGTGTGCATCTTTGTGTGTGTATACATAAACATGCCCACCCACAAAGTGGATGGGGCCCTTATTGCGCCCCGTGTACCTTTGTGCTCACATGTGCATGTGTGTATTGAGTGTGTAAGAACGTTTCTTTTTGTGAGATGCCATGCACTCTTGTGTGCTTGTGTTTTGCGGGGCTTTTTGGTGTTATGTGAAGGTTGGGGTAAGGGAGAAGGGGTGTCCCTGGACTTTGGCTGTCCAGCATCCGGTGGCCCGTAAGGCCGTCTTTGTGCATCCGTCAGAGCCTGTCTGGGCGTCAGCGGGTGTGGGCTCGTGTGCCTGCCTGCTCCAGAGTCCGAATATCCATGCGTCCAAGACAGCAGCTCCCTCTGTGCATGGTTGTGGGTGGGGTGGGCCAGGCTGGACGAGGGGGCAGCCCCCTGAATCTGTGTCTCATCCCTCCGGAGTGGGTCACACGACCCTGCTGGGGCCTGGCTGGAACCCAGCGGCTCCGCGGTGCAGACCACCCCTCCTCCTCCCCCCCATGACCTTTGAGCACAGCAGCCCCAAATACATATTTATCAGAGGGGCTATGGGGACCAGCCCCGCCCCCACCACTCCCCTCAGGGCCCAGCCTGCCTGGCTGCGGAGAAATTAACCTTGTGACACAGGAGCTTGCGGACACCCTGGCTCCCTCCCTCCCCGCATGGCATATACGAGCACGGGTGGGTGTGAGAGACAAGGCAGAGAAGAGAATAGGTCCTCGTCCAGGCCAGAAAGGCAGCCGCAGCCGGGGGGAGGGGGATGCACAGGTGTACACATGTCCGTGTCAGTCCTCACACACACACACACACACACACACACACACACACACACACACACACACACACTCAAAGCCACAGAGTATAGTTGGAGACTGAGATTTTGAAACATATCTACTTGCAGACACATGCAGTGGTTCTAAAGTAGACACACACACAGATTCTCCAGTCCACGACAGACTCATGCAGCCATGGGTTCTAAGACACCGGTACAGAAACCCTCGGTCAGAGATTCTCTTAGGAAATGCACAGCTCCTAATGCCTCCAGATTCACGCAGACATTTCTGTTCATGTCTCTGGACACGTTGAAATGGACACACCAGGTACAGAAACAAGGATAGGCATGCACTTACACACAGGTGTGATAGTCCAGACAGCCACACAGGCACATGGGGACCGAGACACCAAGACAGATACTGCAACGCCAGGGTGCTCCTCGTGTGGAGAGTTTTTTCCAGCAGCAAAGGCACAAACACAGTGACTATGGCCACACCCCAGGCCACACGCCCATGGGAACACACAGGCCACGTTCAGACGTCCCAGGGGAGCCACATGCAGTGACCAGAAGGGATGCGGCCTGAGTTACTGCACACACACAGCCCCCCTGTAGACGTGTCCCCTTCCAGCAAAATGGACGTAGGTAGATGCTCAGGTCTGAAAACGTTCACAGGATGAATTTGTTTGTCACATGGGGACTGGGTGCGACGTGAGCCAGGTCCGTCTTAGAAGCTGGAAAACTGACTTATAAGACATACTTGGGCTGTGCTCTTGGAGAGCTCTTGGGGCCAACAGGATGACCACTGGTTGGACCTCCATGTGCAGTTAGTTATAAACAGAGATAACGTCTTGAAAAGAGAGGAACACAGGGCCGGGGAAGGGATCATGGGAGAACCCGGTTTAGACTGGTGGGTCAGCTCTTCACCCCTGCGGAAGTGACATTTAAGCTGAGTGTCAGATACGACATATCAATTCTAAGTGCGCGCTCACAACCCTCTCCAAACTATCTGAGGTGGCACGGGCATGGATCATGCAGGCCCCAGGCCCACCCCACTCCTCTGTGCCTTAGTGACCCTCTAGAAAACTCCTGTGGTGGGAAATGGAGTCCCCCTGGCTTGGGTCCAGATGACCAGGCTGACAGAGGTGGGCAGTGTGTACCAGAGCTGTGTTGCCTGGGAGGGTCCAGGGGCTTCACTGAGGTGGTGACATGGAAAATGGGGCCAGGGTCTGGAGGAAAAGGGGAGGTGGAGAGCTCTTTAGGCATGGCACTTCTAAGGGATCCCCCCTGGTGGCCCAGGGGTTAAGACGGTGTCCCTGGTGGCTCAGATGATAGATAAAGAATGTGCCTGCAGTGCAGAAGACCCAGATTCGATCCTTGGGTCGGGAGCATACCCTGGAGAAAGGAACAGCTATCTGCTCTAGGATTCTTGCCTAGAAAATTCCATGGACTGAGGAGCCTCATGGGCTATGGTCCATGGGGTTGCAAAGAGTCAGACACGACTGAGCGACTAACACTTTCCACTGCAGGGGTTACAGGTTTGATCCCTGGTCGGGGAACTAAGATCCCATGTACTGCATGGTGCAGCCAAAAAAATAAGTAAAAATAAAGAAACAAACAGAGGCATTCTCTGTGCACAGGCATGGAGGTGTGAGCAAGTGTGGACATCACTGGACCCGTGGGTGTGTAGGGGTGAGAAACAAGGCTTGACACCACTGGGAAGGGCTAGGAGGCTCGGATTTATTCCGGGCGCACCACACAGACAGAAGGGTTTTGAGGAGGGACTTGACAGGATGTGAGCTGGGTGCTAAGTCAGGGATCTCAGAGTCTGCTGCGGAGGAGGGACGGGAGGAGGACGGGGAGGCCCTGAAGGGAGTGAACTCCTGCCCTGCTGGTCCATGCTGGGAATCCCGGACAAGGCCTGGCCAGGACACGTCTGCCTTCCCTTGCTCCAGCCCCTTCTGTCTCCCACTGGAAGAGTTGAACAAGCGACAACTTGCTCCCATAGGGAGATGTGCTGAGGGGTAGAGGTCAGGGATTACAGTTCCTCTTAGTAACCGTTGACACCTGCTGTTTTCTGAGGCCTCCTATGGCTGGGCCTGAGCTGGATACCAAGGGGCGTGGATGAGCCAGTCCAGGGACGGAGGAGCCTGGTAGGCTGCTGTCTATGGGATCGCAAAGAGTCAAACACAACTGAAGTGACTTAGCAGCAGCAACAGCAGCTCCTGTGACCCAGAGGAGTCCCCAGGTAGGGGAGGTCAACCCTACCGTAAAGGCCTTATCTGGGATTAGGGGTTCACTGAAGGCATCTAGAGCTTGTTCTTAGAGAATGAATGGGTCACATGTGGTTTGCAGGGAAGTGATGAGGATGGAGCTTGGGTTTTGAAGGTGAGACCAACTTTCAGAGAGGCCAAGTGACTTACCCAGGGTCACACAATGTTTTGACCACCATTATCTTCTGCTGCATAGAATCTCCCACAGTGATGAAAAGCTTGTCATTCCCCCATCACACTTAGAGCATCCTCTTTAGCCCAGAAGCCCTGTAGGATCAGGAACCCACCTGCTTGTTCAGTTTCCACTCTTTTCCTCCTGCCTCCAGAGGCTCAGGCCACTCTGGCCTTCCTCAAACACATCGACCTTGTTCCTACCTCAGGGTCTTTGCACCTGCTGTTTCTTTTGCCAGGAAAGCTCTTGCCTCCAACACTTCATTCAGGCTCAGTCAGTTTAGTTCAGTTCAGTTGCTCAGTCGTGTCCAACTCTGCAACCCCAAGAATTGCAGCACGCCAGGCCTCCCTGTCCATCACCAACTCCCAGAGTTCACTCAGACTCACGTCCATCGAGTCCGTGATGCCATCCAGCCATCTCATCCTCTGTCGTCCCCTTCTCCTCTTGCCCCCAATCCCTCCCAGCATCAGAGTCTTTTCCAATGACTCAACTCTTTGCATGAGGTGGCCAAAGTACTGGAGTTTCAGCTTTAGCATCATTCCCTCCAAAGAAATCCCAGGGCTGATCTCCTTCAAAATGGACTGGCTGGATCTCCTTGCAGTCCAAGGGACTCTCAAGAGTCTTCTCCAACATCACAGTTCAAAAGCATCAATTCTTCGGTGCTCAGCCTTCTTCACAGTCCAACTCTCACATCCATACATGACCACAGGAAAAACCATAGCCTTGACTAGACGGACCTTAGTTGGCAAAGTAATGTCTCTGCTTTTCAATATTCTATCTAGTTTGGTCATAACTTTTCTTCCAAGGAGTAAGCATCTTTTAATTTCATGGCTGCAGTCACCATCTGCAGTGATTTTGGAGCCCCCCAGAATAAAGTCGGATACTGTTTCCACTGTTTTCCCATCTATTTCCCATGAAGTGATGGGACCAGATGCCATGATCTTTGTTTTCTGAATGTTGAGCTTTAAGCCAACTTTTTCACTCTCCTCTTTTACTTTCATCAAGAGGCTTTTTAGTTCCTCTTCACTTTCTGCCATAAGGGTGGTGTCATCTGCATATCTGAGGTTATTGATATTTCTCCCATTGTTTTCTGAATGTTGAGCTTTAAGCCAACTTTTTCACTCTCCTCTTTTACTTTCAACAAGAAGCTTTTTAGTTCCTCTTCACTTTCTGCCATAAGGGTGGTGTCATCTGCATATCTGAGGTTATTGATATTTCTCCCAGCAATCTTGATTCCAGCTTGTGTTTCTTCCAGCCCAGTGTTTCTCATGATGTACTCTGCATAGAAGTTAAATAAGCAGGGTGACAATATACAGTCTTGACGTACTCCTTTTCCTATTTGGAACCAGCCTGTTGTTCCATGTCCAGTTCTAACTGTTGCTTCCTGACCTGCATACAGATTTCTCAAGAGGCAGGTCAGGTGGTCTGGTATTCCCATCTCTTTCAGACCATTACCACAGTGTGAAAGAGTTTATATGTGGCAACTGATGATGGGAAGGGAAAGATGTTTGAGGAGTATGACATCTCTTCCTCAGCCCCCTTGTCACCGTGTACATCAGTTTCCTTAACTGAGCTAGCTGAATGGAAAGTTTGCATCAATATGTAGACGTGGGCTTTGGAGTCTTAACAGCCATGGGTTCTAATTTTGGCTCTATCCCTCTTGAGCTGTGCCACTTTGAACCTGTTCTTTAACTTGGCTGGTCCCTCTCCTCTCATCTGCCCACCTTGCATTGTGGTTTTTCAATTAGGTGTTATAACAAATGGAAGACCTTGGCACCGTCTGAGCACTCAGTGAATGCTTTTTCCCATCCCCTCCTTGACTACTTCCCTGAAATTTTCTCTCCTTTACCAAGTTCATTTTTTGCTTTAAGATGTTAGGGTCCCTAGGTTTTCCCATTGTTGAAACATTAGATGGAAATGTCCCTGACCCCCAGGACTCTCCTGACTTGTGTCTTCTCCCCTTAGGATGCTGCATTCCCTAAATGACAACAGACCGGAATGTCATCCACTAATAAAACCAAACCACTGCTGATTTTGCATCTTAGCTACTAATGGCCAACATGAATCAAACACTGACTCTATTGGGGTCTTGATAGGCATTTCACCTGCATTATGCCCCCAAATCCTCTCAACAATGAAAGTGAAGTTGCTCAGTCATGTCCGACTCTGCGACCCCATGGACTGTGTAGCTCACCAGGCTCCTCTGTCCTTGGGATTCTCCAGGCAAGAATATTGGAGTCCAGAATACTTAGCACAGAGCTCTCTCCTTCTCTTCCATGTGAGAATATGATGAGAAGATGGCCATGTGCAGACCAGGAAGAATCCACCAGACACCAAATCTCCCAGCACTTTGATCTCACATTTCCCAGACTTTAGAACTCTGAGAAATAAATGTCTGTTGTTTAAGCTGCCCAGGGTATGCTATTTCGCTATAGCAGCTCAAACTGACTAAGACAGTAAAAGATGGCTGGTCTATGCCCACCAAGGGTAAGGCAGGGCAGTGAGAGAAAGCAGGCATCACAGACACGGGTGCTGTCAGTGCTACTGGTACAGGAAAAATCAAGCAGAATTATATCCCTGAGACCATACAAAACTTGGGAAATTTTGCTAAGCGATATTAGGTTTGCACACACACACAAATGAGATGAGTTCTTTGTTTGCCTGAATAATTTAGAAAACATTGAAGAGAACATGAGTTTGAAATCTTATAGTTTGTTTTTTGTATACCGATAAATAATAAATGACATTATAAAGCTAATGTTTACTGAGTGGATAATGTATGCCAGGTACAATTGCTGAGCATATTCTATGCATCATAGCATTTAATCCTTATAGTGCTATCACTACGCTTATTGCTGAACCAAACGTGGGTCCATTCACCCAAGCACAGTAAAGAGGATCTGCTGACACTGGGCTATAATGAAAGCACAGCAGTCATTGCAGGCGCCAAACAAGGAGTAGAGATAGCTAGTGTTCAAAAGACCTAAACTCTTCCTTTGGTGCCTGCAATGATCTGTGTGCTCTCCTTCACCACAATCTGGTGTCAGCAGATGGCTTTACTGTGCATGGGCAAACGGACCCAAGTTTGGTTCAGCACCAGCTGTGCCACCCCAGATGGGATGGCAGTCCCCAGTGGGCACCTCACCCGTGGCTCCTCCACCCATTTCCTCTGGTCAGTGGCAGCTCCCAGCTCCTGTCCAGCAGCTGCCTGAGCACCTCTGTCTCAGAGACAGTGCTTAACAACAACCAGGCAGGGGCTGGTTGATTTTTGTGGTCAAGAAAACAAGAGGCAGGCAGAAGATATGGTGGGGGAAACATTGGAGGGGAAAGAGGTCTGTCCCAGGAAGGCTTCATAGAGTTCCACTCAGTTACACGCTTTTCAGGTCCGGGAAGTGACATTCAGAGAGGCTAAGTCACATCCCCAAAGTCACACAGCTTCCAGTACACGGTGAAGGCAGAGTTTGTTTCCTGGTAGTCTGATTCAGAGTCACCCACCACACTCTACTGTGATAACAGAAAATCCTTGTGAAAGTTTCCATCAGAATAAAACGTCTGTCTCACTGCAGCCAACCTTTTCATATACTATAACTCTAGGCAGGTGGAAAAGAAAAATCAACCATAAAAAGAAGGGCTGGAGATGCCAGGCTTACCAACGTCCTACAGAGTAAGGGGAAAGATGGATCAAGCTGCTTAAAGGGTAAAATTGACAATAGTCTCTCTCCAGGGAGGGAAAAAGCATCTTAGTGCCGAGAGGGGGTGGGCTGGCATAGCTGAGCTGATGGTCACCCTCAATTGTAATTAGATTGGGGGGGGTGGAATTTCCCTTCAAATTCAGCTAAAGGAAATTAGAACACTTTAAAAGTCCTGGCCAGAGGAGGCAGCACTGATGCAGGAGGGGAAGGAGTCTGGCTTCACCTGCAAACCAAAGGAAAACAGGAGGTAAGACAGCAATTGCTCCTGAAGGGAGCATCCGTGTATTTCAATCTGCCAGCTGCCTAGAGCTGAAGCTTTTGTGACCCTAATATAATCAGGAAACCAGTCTCAATAGTCAAAAGAATGTACTTCAGCAGCTTGAAAGTGGTGGTGGTTTGGTTGCTAAGTCACATCCAACTCTTGCAACCCCGTGGTCCATAGCCTGCCAGGCTCCTCTGTCCATGGGATTTCTCAGGCAAGAATACTGGAGTGGGTTGTCATTTCCTTCTCCAGAGGATCTTCCCAACATAGGAATCGAATCCAGGTCTCCTGCACTGCAGGTGGCTTCTTTATCAACTGAGCTATGACAGAAATCACTTGAAAGTAATTTAGTAGCAAGTTCCCACGCCCAACCTGAAAAATATCCCAGGGCGGGGGCTCCCAGCTCCATCAGGTCCAGTGCCCCATGTTTTTGATAATATTTTGAAATGGAGAGACTAAACGAAGTAGTCACATGCTCACATCTACATGCAGAATGACTGAATGTGACAGTCACAGATATGGAAAGAGCAGGTGTGTGTTACAGTGGAGTAACAGTGAATGTCAAGAGTTTTCCAAAATGGCAACTCCTACTTGACAATACTCTATACAAAACAAAGTGTGACGATCATAAAAAGGTTTCTAACCCATATGAACCCTGGAGAAGGGCATGGCAACCCACTTCAGCATTCTTGCCTCGAGAATCCCATGGAGAGAGGAGCCTGGCAGGCCACCGTCCATGGGGGTCACAAAGAGTTGGACATGAAGAGATATAGAACACATACAACCCATATGAATGCCTGGTAGACTTAAAAAATCAAGCGAATGTAGGCATTTTTTTCTTTGCATCTAATAAAACCATCTCTCATTTTGAGTAACTCCATCACCTCCCGTTGTTAAGACAACCAAAATCACAGATTCTTTAAAAAATAGAAAAAGCAGAGGGGAGGAGCAAATCAGTCCCCAGTGCACATCTCTAACGGGAGATCCAACTCCCAAACCTCAACGATGCTCCTAGAGACCCCCTCCCTGCCTTCTCAGTTCCCACATAACAAGCCCCTAAAGCACCTTTTTGACCCACTAGACACCTGATAGTTGCTTGTTCCTCCCCCAACACCATGCCTCTCAATCCTTATCAAGTAGACTAATTTAACTGTTTTGTCTCCACTTTTCAGCCATCTGTACCCTCTTCATTCCCAGATTTTATATCAGAAAAGTCCCAGGAACTAGCCAGGACCAGGGTTGGGCTCTCCCTAAAATGCAGGGAAGGCTATGCTGCTGCTAAGTCACTTCAGTCATATCTGACTCTGTGCGACCCCATAGACGGCAGCCCACCAGGCTTCCCCATCCCTGGGATTCTCCAGGCAAGAACACTGGAATGGGTTGCCATTTCCTTCTCCAATGCATGAAAGTGAAAAGTGAAAGTGAAGTCGCTCAGTTGTGTCCAACCCTCAGCGACCCCATGGACTGCAGCCCACCAGGCTCCTCCATACATGGGATTTTCCAGGCATGAGTACTGGAGTGGGGTGCCATTGCCTTCTCCAGGGAAGGCTATGAACCCCCTCAAAATAGATCTTTCCCCCATAGATAAAGAATGTTTGTGCCAGGCACCAAACTGGACCTTTGAGATACAATATTTCTTGGTACCTACTAGATAGGGGATGATTAAAGTGATTACTGTGCAAACCAGGGGTCAGCAAACTATATGGTCTGTAGGTCAAATGCCTTCCATCTATTATCCTGCGGCCTTCAAACTAGGAATAGTTTTTACATTTTAAATGGTCGGGGGAAAATCAAAAGAGGAATAATATTTCATGATGCGAAGACTACATGAAATTCAAATTTCAGAGTTCATAAATAAAGTTTTACTGGAATACAGCCACACACATTTGCTTATGTATTGTTTATGCCAGCTCTCAAGCTACAAGGAAGAATTGAGTAGTTGCTGCAAAGACTTTATGGCCTGAAAAGCTGAAAATATTTACCATCTGGGTCTTTTCGGTAAAACTTTGCTGACTCCTGGTTTAGATACTGAACAAGTGCCTTTGAGCACCTACAATATGCCAGGCACTAAAGTCATAGAGAGAGAGGGCAATCAACAAGGGTGGTGTATGTGTTAAGTTGCTTCAGTCATGTCCAACTCTTTGCAACCCTATGGACTGTAGCCCCTCAGGCTCCTCTGTTCATGTAATTATCCCGGCAAGAATACTGGAGTGGGCTGCCATTTCCTCCTCCAGGGGATCTTCCCCACCCAGGGATCAAACCCGCACTTCTTATGTCTCCTGCACTGGCAAGTGGATTCTTTACACTAGTGCCACCTGGAATGCCTAATCAAGGATATTCCTTCTTAAAAATTCTAAAAGTATAGTATTCCAAATCGGGTAGACTTGGGATCCCATCTCAGCTCTACTGACTTTGAACATGTTTCTTGACCTCAGTTTCCACATCTATAAAGCAGGGCTGTGAAAGACCTACTTATATGGATATGTGGATATAAAATGATACTATCTGGGGACTTCCCTGGCTGTCTAGAAGTTGTGACTTTGCCTTCTGATGCAGGGGGTTCAGGTTCAATCTCTGGTCAGGAAGCTAAGATCCCATACGCCTTGAGGCCAAAAAAACCCATAAAACATAAGCAATATTATAAAATATTCAATAAAGGACTTTAAAAATGGTCTACATCAAAAAAGCCTTAAAAAATACAATAAAATAGCATGATCTGTATGAAGCTCCTCAAACAGAGAAGAGACCAGCAGCTAACAGCTCCTCCTGGATCTCCCTTTGTCCCCACGTGTGCCAGGAGAGCAGGCAAGAATGAGTAAGTGAGGTCACAGCCTCCTTGTCTAAATGTTTTCTTCTTAGAAAACATCTTTCTTCTTTACATCCTTCCCTACAAGAAAAATCCCTGTCAGAGGAATACTAAAAGGCCCTAACCTACAGTGAGATGGAAGGCAAGCTTGTGATCTCACAGCTAAATCATTTTTGTCTTCCTCTACACTGATCTGATACTGCCCCCCTTTAAAAAAAATAATAATAATATGAAAGTTGGGAAGTGAAAAACTTCATCCTCTGGAGTTTTCAAAAACTAATTCAGTTGTAACCATGGAAGATTAAAACGAGGATTCATGACACATATCTCTTCCTCCTGGGCAGATGAATCTATGACTTGCATTTGATTTTAAATGTGATTCTCCTGCATCGTCAGTAGGTTTGATTGATAGAGCACACGAGGCCACTCTGGAAAATGATACAGTGGAGATCAAAGCATGAAAGATAATTTTTGCTGAAATGTCTGCAGCCGACGGTGAGTTATAAGCCTTTGTCTCCCACTTTATGGAACACAATTTCATTTAAAGCCAAAATCTGTCACTTCAGCATTGTTTATCAGAATACATCCTACACCGCGGTCCCCCAAAGAACAGTGTCAAGTTGAAAGGTAGAAAATCAAATGGGTACAAATATCCCAGGACAAAATTAAGTAAGGGGAATAGCTTCTGATCTGCATAAATATTATCCATCGGTGATGCATCTGGGATAAGAAATGAAGTCATTCATCTGCAAGGTAAATACTCAGCGCTGTCAGAGGGGCCTGACACAGCCCTACAAACCCAGGGAATCCTGCTTGGCAGCTCCTAGGTCTCTGCGTCATAACTCTGCTTTATTCATGGGTCTACAAGGAGAGGCACAACTGGGTTTTTATCTTTTCACAACTTTTCTAAACCTTTCCTTTTGCAATTCACACACATTGTGAATATATCATGATTGAGGATCTACCAAAGACCATCAGGAGTATCTGGAAGGCAGGAGGGCAGAATATGAGGACCTGCAGTTAAAAGACCTAGGCTTGAGTCCAGATGCTCCCTTTCCAGCTCTGGGACCTTGGACAAGCCCTTTCACCCCTCTGAACCTAAGTTTTCCCCACTACCTAGTGGAGGGCAAATGAGTCCTGACTTGGAAATGCTTCATACACTCTTGTGCGCTTCACAGATGCAAAGCCCAAGGACAGTGCCATTCTAGGCACGGTCGCGGGTCCAGGAGGCCTCGGTTGTCACTGATTTCACAAAGGTGTCTCTACAGCTAAGGGTCACCAGTCTCAGCAGAAAGGTTGTGTGGAGAAAATGACTTCACTGAGGCACCTCGATCTCTCTGCCACCAATGGACTCAACGGCATTTGTTTCTGAGATTCCTAGAGGATGCCATATTCTGAACCTACCCACTCTCCTGCCTTATCACTCATTACCTCCCACCAGCTTTTCCTACACTTTAGTAAATGTGATTTAGCCCCTTCTTCTTTGCTAAGGGAACCCCAATTTTTAGGTATTGAATAGTCACATGATTCAGGAGAAGCTATCGCCCTCCTGGGCCTTGAAGAATAAATCTTGATTGATCTGAACCAATCATAGTAATACTGACCGTCTTCTATTAATTACTTTAGGAACAGGCACACAACTGATTCTGACCGAAGAGAGCTGTTGGGAAGTGTATTGGGAACTTTTATTAATAGGAAGTTCATCCTTATTGTTAAAGAGAGATGCAAGAAAGAAACGTTTTCTTTTCTGGTCTTTGGGCATTGTTGTATGTGGGTGTGATGTTTAGAGCTGTGGCAGCCATCTTGTGACCAATAGAGGAAAAGACTGGGACAAAGGCCACAGTTTATAAGTCAGAGCAGAAAGACAGCAAGAGCCCAGGTCTTTGATGATATGACTGAACTACTAAATAAGCCAACTCTGGAGCCATCCTACCTTCAGACTCCTTTTCATGCAAGATAATGATTCCCCCAAAGGGTTCTTTAAACCATCTGAGCTTTCTCTTCCTGCTAGCAAATACATGTGGATTCCAAGTTGTTATTTCCATGTATGGAATTCACTCCTGACACAATTCACCCATGCTGCCATCAGTGGCAGGTGGTGGCTAGACTGGGGAGGGCCCTGGAGAACTCTTCAGGAACCAGGTTACAAGGAGCTGTCTTACCTTTGATCCCTGCTACTAAGTCTCCGGCTTTCTGTATCCCTCCTGTAACCACCCACTGCCCACCATGCCCATTTATCTGGATAACTTCTCTTCATAATTCAGGTTTCAACTTAACAGTCACCTCCTCAGCCAGGCCATCTCTGACCAACACCTACCGGAGGTCAAGATATTCTGTGATACATACATTCTCATAGCTCCAATATGTTCTTCATAGCATTTATCATAAATTATAATTATACATTTGTTTGACTATGATTAATGTCCAACTCTGTAAGCTCGATAAGATTAGGGACCACGCTGCATTTACAACTACACATTCATATCCTACAATAGAGACAGGCACACAATAGTTGCCTCAGTAAATATTTATTGAATTCATGGATTAATTAATTGGTTAATTAATGCCTCTTACATTTCAATCATACTTAGTTTCTGAAAATATCCAGATTCTGCCCTGAAATGTCCTTCCCACCTCCCACTGTGTGCAGTCTTGAGAAACAGAGGCCAGAGGGGACAGAGTCTCCTTCCCATGATCAGGGGATTGGGAGGTTTTGTGGAATGCAGAATTTTCAGTCCTAAAATTATCACAGTCCCAGGAAAGTCAGGACAGTTGGTCACCCTGCTTGTGACTGAGCATGGGACTGGGCACAGCCAATCAGATGCTTTCTCCTGCAACTTGCCTCTGATGCAAGAACACGGGGCCTATTGGGTTTCTGTGGATTCTCTGCTGGGGCAGCTGTGATGTCTGCAGACTTAGTCTATCCTCAACACACGCCCTTGGTGGAGTTGCCATGCTGCAGACCTCTACAGCAGCCTTGTTTGGGGGCCCTTTTCCTAGCTAGTCCTTCAGGACTCCCTTCAAAATATTCTTTTTCTTTATTAAAGTTATCTTCTGGGATGAACAACCGAGAATTTAGAGACAGAAACAAGAAGCCACATCTTATACTTTAAATCCCCAGCATGAGTCCTGGCACAGAGTATGGCTTCATGGGAGGTTTGATGAATGAATAAATGAGTGAGAAAATTAAACGACCTGACTCCCCTCTCTGCAATATGGCGTCACTGCAAGAAACAGATGGCACACTCAAGTGGGGTAATCAAGAAGGGCTTAATAGGGATTTCCCTAGCAGTCCAGTGGTTAAGATTCTGAGTTTCCACTGCAGGCGGGCATGAGTTCAATCCTTAGTCAGGGAACTAAGATCCTGCATGTTGTCACTCCATCTGACAAGGCCAAAAGAATGTTTTTAACCTTAAAAGTAGACATGTTTAATAAAGAGCTATGTACAGAAGTATGAGCAGGATTTAGAAAAACCAAAAAGAGTTGAGAGATGAAACAGCTCTGGAACCCAAGGAGGGCAGCTAGAGCTGCTGGAGAGAGCTGCCTGGCAGGAGCTGCGACCTACAGTAAAGAAAATGGCCTACCCAAGGCAGGTCAACGGGGAAGAGCCAGAGGAACAAATCCCCCACCCTCTCTTTCCTCCCATCCTCTACTATCCTATGAGGGTCCTCCACTGACCAAACCCAACCAGCCACAGAAGGTAAGGGAACTCAGGTGACACAGTCCACAGAGGTCAACCTCCTGGGGTACAGAGCAGGAGAAGGAAGGGTGGACAAGAGGACTGGAGGGGCACGTGCTAAATATCCAGTGCAGAGAGAGGACACACTAAGAAAATCTCCTTCACCCGGCACTTTCAGTCCCGGAGGGGCTAAAGCTCTTTGAAGAGTCAGTCCCACCCACTGCCACCAGCATCACCCACCAGCTGCAGGCTCACCCCAAACTCTGCAGTATCATCTTCATCTGTACACATTTCCACCATGACTTTGTCCATAAGAGAAACTTATCCCCCAAACCCTGTAGAGTAACTACAGAGCCAGAAGCCTGGAGCTTTCCAACTTGGAAGCAGCTCCAGGGCTCAAGAGAGCCAAGAAACAAAACTGATGCCAGAAATCTGGACCCCAGGCAGGCAGTGTTGGTGAGCTGCCCCAGCAGATGAGCAGGCTCCCACTCCTTCACCCCCAAAGCAGCAAACACATCTCTCATTCACTGTGGCCCCTTCACCTCCAACTGGAGGTACAATAACTTTTAAAAGTTTAGTGTCATCCAACATCAGCAATCTCTCCTTCATGTACAGAAAATAGAAACTCACTCATCTCTGGGCATGAAACACAGACTCAAGCTCCTTCTCATTTTATGTCCACTAACCTCCGAGAGTCAGTTATGATTTACACAATTTTTTAAAGCTATTTCCTAACTTATTTATTTTAATTGAAGGATAATTCTTACAACACTGGTTTGATTTCTGCTATACATCAACATGAATTAGCCAGAGGTGTACATGGGTCCCCTCTCATGAACTGTGCATTTTTAACTGGTGCTGGAAGTAGATGGGGGTAAAGGATTTACTAGTAATAAGGAGTAAAAATGCAAGTTTTGTTGATAAGATATGCATGTAAGGGGCTTGATATAGTGCCCAACATGGAAAAACACTCAATAAATGTTTGCCATACAGTGTCTGTTTTCATGCTTAGTAATACTAGCCATTTTATTGAGCATTTATTATGCACTAGGTATATTATGATCACTTGACCCTCACAGTAACTCTTGTTGAATAGCTGTGGTTCTCTGCCCCAGTATCCTTTTTCTAAGAACTTCCCTAACCCACCTCCAACCCCTGTGATCAGAGCTGACTCAGAGAAAGACACATCGCCCAAGCCGAGTCAAAAGGTTCTCTCCTTGGAAATTTGGATATTGAGACCAACAGAACTGAATCACTCTCATTCCTGATCATTGAACTATTAAGATGTAAACCTGCACATTTATTTCCTGTCTACACAAAGGAATGCAAAAACAATTCTGTATATGCATCAGTCCTGAAGTCAGTTTTTCAAACCCCAGTGGCCATCCTGCCTTTTTTGTGACTTCTTGCTCAGCAACAATAAAATCCTCCTGTGCACTTAAGATACCTAGAGTCGGGCTTCTGGCATTTGTAACCACAAGCATTCCTTGAGACAGGTATTAATAGCCCTACTTTACCTGGATGAGAGCATCAAAACTGAAATTTAAAAAAAAAAAGAAACAGTGAAATAAGTAATCTACCTGAGATATCCCCGGTACTAAGGGAAAACCACTAGACCATTCAGGTATGACCTAAATCAAATCCCTTATGATTTTACAGTGGAAGTAACCAATAGATTCAAGGGATTAGATCTGATAGATAGAGTGCCTAAAGAACTATGGATGGAGGTTCTTGACACTGTACAGGAGGCAAGGATCAAGACCATTCCCAAGAAAAAAAACTGCAAAAAGGCAAAAATGGTTGTCTGAGGAGGCCTTACAAATCACTGAGAAAAGAAGAGACACTAAAGGCAAAGGAGAAAAGAAAAGATATTCCTATCTTAATGCAGAGTTCCAAAGAACAGCAAGGAGAGATAAGAAAGCCTTCTTCAGCTATCAATGCAAAGAAGTAGAGGAAAACAATAGAATGGGAAACACTAGCAATCTCTTCAAGAAAATTAGAGATATCATGGGAACATTTCATGCAAAGATGGGCACAATAAAGGATAGAAATGGTATGGACCTAACAGAAGCAAAAGATATTAAGAAGAAATAGCAAGAATACACAGAAGAATAATACAAAAAAGATCTTCATGACCCAGATAACCATGATGGTGTGATCACTCACCTAGAGCCAAACATCCTGAAATATGAAGTCAAATGGGCCTTAGGAAGCATCACTATGAACAAAGCTAGTGTAGGTGATGGAATTCCAGTTGAGCTATTTCAAATCCTGAAAGATGATGTTGTAAAAGTGCTGCACTCAATATGCCAGCAAATTTGGAAAACTCAGCAGTGGCCACAGGACTGGAAAAGGTCAGTTTTCATTCCAATGCCAAAGAAAGGCAATGCCAAAGAATGCTCAAACTACTACACAATTGCACTCATCTCACACGCTAGCAAAGTAATGGTCAAAATTCTCCAAGCCAAGCTTCAACAGTACATGAACCATGAACCTCCAGATGTTCAAGCCAGATTTAGAAAAGGCAGAGGAACCAGAGATCAAATTGCCAAATCTGCCGGATCATCAAAAAAGCAAGAGAATTCCATAAAAACATCTATTTCTGCTTTATTGACTACACCAAAGCCTTAGACTGTGTGGATCACAATAAACTGTGGAAAATTCTGAAAGAGATGGGAATACCAGACCACTTGACCTGCCTCCTGAGGAATCTGTGTCTAGGTCAAGAAGCAACAATTAAAACTGGACATGGAACAACAGACTGGTTCCAAATCGGGAAAGGAGTATGTGAAGGCTGCATATTGTCACCCTGCTTATTTAATTTATATGCAGAGTACATCATGCTAAATGCCAGCCTGGTTGAAGCACAAGCTGGAATCAAGATTGCTGGGATAACTATCAATAACCTCAGTCTTGCAGATGACACCACCCATATGGCAGAAAGCAAAGAACTAAAGAGCCTCTTGATGAAAGTGAAAAAAGAGAGTGAAAAGGCTGGCTTAAAACTCAGCACTCAGAAAACTAAGATCATGGCATCCAATCCCATTACTTCATGGCAAATAGATGGGAAAACAATGGAAACAGTGAGAAACTTTATTTTGGGGGGCTCCAAAATCACTGCAGATGGTGACTGCAGCCATGAAATTAAAAGATGTTTGCTCCTTGGAAGAAAAGCTGTGACCAACTTAGACAGCTTATTAAAAAGCAGAGACATTACTTTGCTGACAAAGGTCCATCTAGTCAAAGCTATGGTTTTTCCAGTAGTCATGTATGGATGTGAGAGTTGGACTGAAAAGAAAGCTGAGTGCCAAAGAATTGATGCTTTTGAACTGTGGTGTTGCAGAAGACTCTTGAGAGTCCCTTGAACTGCAAGGAGATCCAACCAGTCCATCCTAAAGGAAATCAACCCTTAACATTCATTGGAAGGACTGATGCTGAAGTTGAAACACCAATACTTTGGCCACTTGATGGGAAGAATAGATTTACTGGACAAGACACTGATGCTGGGAAAGACTGAAGGCAGGAGGAGAAGGGGATGAGAGAGGATGAGATGGTTGGATGGCATCACCAGCCTGATGGACATGAGTCTGAGCAAGCTCTGGGAGTTGGTGATGGGCAGGGAAGTGCCGCAGTCCATGGGGTCACAAAGAGTCGGACACGACTGAGTGGCTGGACTGAAGTGGTAAAAGCCAGCATTCAAACTCAGGATTGTCTGAGTCCATTAAAAACTCACTCTGCCCCATTGGATCAGTTCTCCTCAGATCTGGACTTAATTATCCCCGGTGTGAAATTTGAAAGAGAGAAGGAACCGAAAGCCATCTAATATAGGTTTGCACTCGGTTGGGTTAAACCTAACAGAACTAAATTGAGTGGCTCTGTTTCCATGAATCTAAGCTATGTGCTTTTTCACATTTCATCACTTTTAAAGTACACTCATTTTACAATCAATATAAGTTTTTAATGTAGTGCCTCTATCCCCCCAAAGAGCTCTTATCAAATCAATGACCTAACTTACAATCAATGGTACTTTATAAATAAGGAAATACGGTGAAATATTATCACTTTGGGAAGGTATCTACTGATTCCAATGATGCTGCCATTGTCAAAAACACTTCTGGAGTTCTCCAGAATTCCATTCTTGAATGTTCATGTTGAGGCAGCTCATCTTTTTCAAGGAAAGAAGCTCCAATGACCCTGTGCTTGTCCTGTTACCACTTCGTACCCGAGCAGCTGCTAACACTACACGGCAGCCTGAACTAAGAGAAAGCTGTATCCTCAGCAAACTCAGACAACAGCCTGGTTTCACTTATAAATGCTAAATTTTGAAAACATCCAAACTTGCAAGGTTTTCTTAGTCCTACGTAAAATAAGTCTTTAGAGAGACACTTCTCACCGGAACTGAAGAATTTCATTTACGTATCAGTTCAAATCCAACCAGCTCTCCTTTCCTTGCTGGGGAGACTGAACTCTCAGACACTGCTGGGGAGAATGGGTAGAAAAGGTGATGGGGTACAATCTCTATGTAAGCAGGTTGAATAATATCCAAAGTACTCTTTTGATCCAGCAACTTGACATCTAGAAATTGATATTACAAATACACTTGCACACATATGCATAAGATTATTCACAAAAACACTGTAATGTCAAAACATTGGAAATGCCACCAACAGGAGACTGGCTAAACAAATTATGGTAGGCTGCTTGATAGGCTACATTCAGCTGCAGTGGTAAAGAATCTGCCTGCCAGCGCAGGAGACGTAGATGACACAGGTTCAACTCCTGGGTCGGGAAGATCCCCTGGAGGAGGAAACGGCACCCCACTCCAGTATTCTTGCCTGGACAATCCTATGTACAGAGGAGTCTGGTGGGCTACAGTCCATGGGGTTGCAAACAGTTGAACATGATTGAGTGTCTAACACACACATTCAGCTGCTAGGAAAAAAAAAAGAGAGGTTTCTCCATACTATTTCTATGTATTAATATCCCACAAAATATCATATAAAGAAAAGCAAGGTATGGAACAGTATATGTAGCAGATTATATTTTGAGAAAAGGGGGAAAGGAGAGTTTGTATTTATATTTGTATTATTCACATATATAAATTCTAGAAAGAATGTAAGATATCCTTGAAGATGGGATTTATTACGTCTCCTCTGCTGTATAATAAATTACCCCAAACAGAACAGCTTACAACAACAAGCATTTATTATCTCCCCGTGCCTGTGACCTGGGATCTGCAGGCAGCTGGCTGGGTGGGTCTGGCTCAGGGTCTCTTAAGGCTACAGGTGAGAAACCAGCTATGCACGCAGTCATCAGAGGGTTTTCTGGGGCTGAACGATAAGCTTCCAGCTTCCCTTCTGCAGTTGCCGATAGGCCATAGGTCCTCATGGGCTGTTAGCGGGAGACCTCAATTCCTCACCACAGGGACCTCTCCCTAGGGTGCCTGCATGGCCTCACATCATGGTGTCTGGCTTCCTCCAAAGCAACTGATGAGAGACAGAGAGACGGGCAGGCAGACAGAGCCCAAGACCCAGACTGAAGTCTTTCATAACCTAACCTCAGGAGTGCCATACCATACTTCTGCAGCATTCTATTGGTCACAAAGACCGAAGCGGCAGACTTCCCTGGTGGTAAGTGGTTAAGAACCCACCCAGCAATGCAGGGGACATGGGGCAGGGGTTCAATCCCTGGTCCAGGAACTAAGATCACATGTGCTGCCGGAGCCAGTGAGTCTGTGCGCCACGACCACTGAAGCCCGGCTTCTCCAGAGCCCGTGCTCTGCAAGAAGAGAAGCCGCCTCACCAGACGCCCACACACTGCAACCAGAGAAAGCCCACATGCAGCAACAAAGACGAAGAGCAGCCAACAGCAAATGAACAAGAAAATGAAATAAGGTTCTTAAAAAGACCAACCCTCTTACAGTACAGGAGGGACCACTCCAGGGTGTGAATGCCACGAGGCAGGCATCATGGGAGAGAACCGAGGTGCTGGAGACGGGGACGGGAGGGAGACATTTTACCATATTTTTTGTATTATTCTCCTTTGAACTTTATACTATACTTTCTATTCAAAACATTGGGATTTAAAAGAGTGAGAGAAAAAGAGAATGCTCGCAGGGACAACCAGTAGCCGGGATCAGAATCTCAGATGTCTTCTGATAGAGCCATGGTTCTCAAACTGGGGCACAGGTACCCCAGGGGAACCCTACTGGATTCCTGAAAAATTCAAAGCTACAAACATGACCGTCTTCCTTGGAGCATCAGTATACTTGACTTAGTAAGAAACTTAAAATAGATGTAGCAGAATGCAGAATTCACAAATATCTAAGATAAAACGTGAAACTTCAAAGAAATGTTCACCCTTAGAGAGACTGTTTGGGGCTACACTTGCAGAATTTGAATTCTTTCTCCTTTCCTCTTAGGGGTAGTTTGTTAAAAGTTTGAAAACCACTGCTCTGGGCAAATTTACCTCCAAAATAGCACAGAAAATCAATCTCATTGCTGTAAGATAAATTTTATTTCAATAAAAATGAAACAAGTAACAAGTTGATCACCAACTATTGTCACCCAACTTGGCCACAAATGACTTCCAAGTGTTTTTGAAAAATCCAGCCCACCCTCAGAGGACCAATATGCTATTAATTCTGAAGAATACAGGCAAATGAGGTATGCTCACCCTTGGGGGCAGCATTCACCCCTGGGGCGGCCTCAGAAGGTACACACTCCAATAGTGGCTGTTTGGAAGGGGGCAACGCACCAGTGAAACCATAAGGTTGGCTCTGTTTTTTACTGAAACCCATGACTGGCAAATGGAGTTTGGTTTCCCGCTCTCTGTCTTTCCATTTGGTACCTTCCCTTCCCTCCCACGTACTCTCCTGAAAACCCAAGGTGGATCGTGTTGTCTCTTGAACAATACATGGATAAAGAAATGATGAGGACCCTAGACTCCAGAGTCTGACTCTGAAGCCAAACTCTAGCCCCCTCTACGCAGTTGCTGTGTGACCTTCAGTTCAGTTCAGTTGCTCAGTCATGTCCAACTCTTTGCGACCCCATGAATCACAGCACACCAGGCCTCCCTGTCCATCACCAACTCCCGGAGTTCACTCAGACTCATGTCCATCGAGTCTGTGATGCCATCCAGCCATCTCATCCTCTGTCGTCCCCTTCTCCTCCTGCCCCCAGTCCCTCCCAGCATCAGAATCTTCTCCAATGAGCCAACTCTTCGCATGAGGTGGCCAAAGTACTGGAGTTTCAGCTTTCACATCATTCCTTCCAAAGAAATCCCAGGGTTGATCTCCTTCAGAATGGACTGGTAAGGCTTTTGAGTTCCTCTTCACTTTCTGCCATAAGGGTGGTGTCATCTGCATATCTGAAGTTATTGATATTTCTCCCGGCAATCTTGATTCCAGTTTGTGTTTCTTCCAGCCCAGCGTTTCTCATGATGTACTCTGCATATAAGTTAAATAAGCAAGGTGACAAGTTCTTAAACTCTCTGAACTTGCTTCTTCACTCAGAAAACAGTGGAAATAAAAGTTTACTGAGATCATATTATGTAAAGCTCTTAGCCCAGACATCACATAGAGTCACCATTCAGTAAGTATTAGCATTATCATCATCAAGGAAAGGGGTTCTGATAAAATAATTCTACTGAGCAATGAATGTCTTTAACAGTAATGAATTCTCGGTTCACCAACCAGCCCAAGGACTGACACAAGATAGATAAAACTTTCTCTCTTTTTTTTTTTTTTTTTGGTCACATCGCTCAGCTTGTGGGATCTTAGTTCCCCAATCAGAGATCAAGCCCAGACCCTCAGCACTGAGAGTGCAAAGTCTTAACTACTGGACTTCCAGGGAAATTTTCTGCATTTTCTTTCTTTCTTTTTAAGTCACTCAGTCGCGTCTGATTCTTTGCGACCCCATGGCATGGACTATATGTCCATGAAATTCTTCAGGCCAGAATACTGGAGTGGGTAGCCTTTCCTTCCTCCAGGGGATCTTCCAAACCCAGGGATCGAACCCAGGTCTCCTGCATTGAGAGTGGATTCCTTACCAGCTAAGCCACAAGGGAAGCCCTGCATTTTCTTCTTTATAATTTCCCCAGATTCAAAATGCTCTGTCGTGAACAAGTATGACCCTTGAAATCAGACACAAAGCTGGCATTATCTTTGTGCCAGCTCATCCTGAATCCAGCAACTGGCCACCAATTTCTGCTTTGGCTGATTCATCTTTAGAGCATGAATAATTACTCTAATTAAAGATGGAGTCTCAACAGGTTTTTTTGTTAAAAATAAATTAAGGAGCTTCCCTGGTAGTCCAATAGTTAAGACTCTGCATTTCCAATGCAGAGCATGAGGGTTCAATCCCTAGCTGGGGAACTTAGATCCCACACGCCATATGGCACAACCAAAACACAAAAATAAAATATAATGGATATTTACCTTTCAGGGAGCATGGAACTTCCCAAGCTAGAGAGAACGGAGGAAATTTAAAAGGTCTCAAATTTCTCCTCCTTCCTCCCACCCCCATTCCTTCCCATCACCCAACCTGGGCTCCAACACCCTGGAGAAAAACTGAGGGCAGCTAACTTTGTGCTTTTACTCTGGACAGTCAAGAGCAGAAGGTAGGGAGAAGGGTGGTGGCCCTGCTAATGTGGATGAAATCAAGGCAAATTAGGGAAGGGTAAATTCTGGAGCATGTTTTACAACCCCATTAGTTCTAAGCACACAGGATTTCAAATCAAACAGCATCCACACAGATACTCTTGGATTATTTAAGAGATAAGGCGTATCCAAAATTAGCATATAGATCACAGGCATGCACTTGAGTGCTACTAAAGTGGGCTATAAATGCCTGAAAAGCAGTTGTTTCTCTGAAGAGAGCTTTACGCCATTCCGAAATCTTGCTCAGGAAATGTGAACCGTAAGTCAAATGAACTCCACTCACTTTCTGGTTTCCACACCTAACTCTTGTATCTCCTTGCGGCAAGTCACCCACCCTCTCCAAACCTTCATTTCCCTCCCAGTAAAATGAGCATGCTGGTACCCATCGCCTCATGGGAGGACCTAAAGGGACATGGTAAGCAAACACTTTCTAAACTATGCTGGCTGCTCAGTCATGTTGGACTCATGACCACATGGATTGTAGCCCCCCAGGCTTCTCTGTCCATGAAATTCTCCAGACAGGAATACTAGAGTGATTCGCCATTCCCTTCTCCAGGGGATCTTTCCGACCCAGGGACTGAACCCAGGTCTCCTGCAATGCAGGCAGATTCTTTACCGTCTGAGCCACCAGGGAAGCCCTCTAAACTGTAAACGGCTGTGCAAATACAAGATTATGTTCATCTCCTCTCATAGACTTATCTATATGCTGCTATGTACAAAAGAAGACTTAAGGCAGATGTCAGCAAGGTGCTTTGTTTAATTTTGAAGTTCAAGAAAGAAAGAAATAAGAATCCAGGGATTCAAAGACAAATCTGAATTTGATACAAATTTGATTCAAATACAGGGACACAAATACAATTTCCATGCTGACACAAGCATAATTAGTTTAACTAATAAATTCACTGCTCAGACACAGTGAAATGATAAATTCTCCCTCAGTCTCAAGGTTTCAGGTGCCTACATATTCTAAATCTATCAAGCACTATTGAGAGCCTACTATGTGTAGTATCCAACACAATATCTGGCACTGAAACACCCATCATATACACCACCACCCCATACACAGCACAGACCCTTTACAAGTGGGAAGAACACAGGCTTCTGGAGTTCAAAGGATCTTAATGCAGACAGGCTCCCAGCGTCATCTTTTCTCTTTGAGAATTACTTAACTTTTCTCTGAGCCACCATCTCTTCACATGGAAACTGGAGATCAACCCCCCTCAAATCCTCATGGGATAACTATAAATATTAAATGTTAAGGACCTAGCAGAGTATTAATAGATTTTTAACAGTGGCAGCTACTATAATTTTCCATCACTGCACATTTTGGAGTGCCTATGCTTAGAGTACTTCAAACAAATTCTTTCTTTTCTTTTAGGCAACAAACAACAGCATTGAATTTTTTTAATTAATATGAGTTCTCATAGTGTTCAGAACACAGATCACAGTGATAAATGATTCCTTCTTTCCCTCTTCAAAAAATTTACAGTTCTTACACGTGACATTTAATGGAGTATTTTGTGTCACTCTACAAAAAATAAATTTAAATTGAAGACAGAGAAACATGGGAGAGTCCTTTTTGGGGGCTTAATTTGTACTTGAGTACAATAAAATCTTATCCTAGAAGCTAGAGTCATAAAACTAGAAGTCGGGAAGGAAAAGAATGGCTAATTAGGTGCTGAAAGTAAAGATTCCTTCTTTATTACTGTTTCGTTAAGACCTAACAATTGGTCAGGCCAGGGGCTTAGCTGTGCCATTCTAGTTAATGGTCGGTTACAAATTTCCACCATAAACTCATCTTCCTTCCCGCATCTTAAATCTCAGGCACTGGCAACTAATAAGCAGAGAAAGCTCTGAGGCCCAGGGCAATCTCTCTCTCAATCCAATCTCCCTCTCACTCAGACCCCCTACCCTGCTGTAGCTGTCTGTAAGGGCTCCTGACTTCATGCCCAGAAAAACCCAACTCTAACTCAGATCATCATGAAAGGAATACACTGGTTTATCCAGTCGGCGTGATGCATGGAAAGAACCAGAGCTCCAGAGACTAGAGAAAGGCCTCCGCGCCACCAAGGCACACACACCCCCATTCCGCTCCTCGGTCCTTCTCTCTGTCCTTTATTCTCTCCCTCTCCCCTGGGATGAGGAAAAGCATACGCTGACAGCTCCACACTCACAACCTACCTCTTTAGGAGCCACGATACACTAATCCCAGGGAGATTCCAAGGACCCTGCTCAGGCCATAGTCAACATTATGCCAACACATAGTCAGGCCCACGGTCAACACTGCCAGACAGAGGGGGCACTGTGGTTGACTAGGCATGCGCCATTTGCCCATCATAGCAGACACTGGCAATGCCCCACCATGTCCCTTGAACTTCTGTAGTCCATTCAAGCCGAAGGCCTCTCTGAGACTCACCACCTGAAGGCTTATTCTTGGCTGAGACAAAATGAGCCAGAAGTTCCAGGAAGTCAGCCACTCCAGCAGCATCCCTCAGACTTGTCAGATGGGAGATGGAAGGTGAATATCTGTTTCCTCACCAGTCAGGTGGGACCCTCTGAGGTGTGTTCTGCACCATCAGCTAAAGCTCACCGAAAGGACTGAGCCCA
The DNA here is from genome assembly GCA_006408675.1 of Madoqua kirkii. NCBI lineage: Eukaryota > Metazoa > Chordata > Mammalia > Artiodactyla > Bovidae > Madoqua > Madoqua kirkii. The sequence continues at coordinate 34,899 of SJYC01022528.1, read as the reverse complement.
AGTGTGTGTGGAAGTAGCTTTCTCATCACCACACTCCGTGCTTAGCCGGTAAGTTGAGTCTGACTCTTTGTGACTCTATGGACTGTAGCCCGCCAGGCTCCTCTGTCCATGGGGATTCTCCAGGCAAGAATACTGGAGTGCGTTGTCATGCCCTCCTCCTGGAGGTCTTCCAGTCCAGGAATCGAACCAAGGTCTCTGGCATTGCAGGTGGACTCTTTTCCATCGGAGCCACCAGGGAAGCCCAAGAATACTGGAGTGTGTAGCCTATCCCTTCTCTAGGGGAACTTCTCGACCTAGGAATTGAACAGGGATCTCCTTCATTGCTTCCCTAGTGGCTCAGAGGTTAAAGCATTTGCCTGTAATGCAGGAGACCTGGGTTCAATTCCCTGGGTCGGGAAGATCCCCTGGAGAAGCAAATGGCAATCCACTCCAGTACTCTTGCCTGGAGAATCCCATGGAGGGAGGAGCCTGGTAGGCTACAGTCCATGGGGTCGCAAAGAGTCAGACACAACTGAGCGATTTCACTTTCTTTCTCCTTCATGCAGGCAGCTTCTTTACCAGCTGAGCTAAAGGGAAGCCCTACTGTATGCCGTATTGACTTAAACTCCATTGTCTCATTTCTCCCTGTGAAGGTCAATTTTATGTGTCAGCTTGATTGGGCCATGGGGTACCCAGATAGCGGGTAAGAAGCTATTCTGGGGTGTGTCTGTGAAGATGTTCAGGAGTGAGATTAACATTTAAATCAGCACTTAGTAAAGCAGACTGCCCTCCCCAATTTGGTGAGCCTCGATCAACCAGGTGAAGGCCTGAAAAGAACTGAATAGGGTCACAGGCGGGGCTAGTGGTAAAGAACCCGCCTGCCAGTAAAGGAGACCTAAGGGACGCACATTCAATCCCGAGTAGGAAGATCCCCGAGAGGAGGGCATGGCAACCCACTTGCCTGGAGAATCCCCATGGAGAGAGAAGCCTGGTTGGCTATAATCCATAGAGTCACAGAGAGTTGGATGCAACTGAAATGACTTAGCACACACACATGTCCCCAAGGAAGAGAGAATTTCTCCTGCCTGACTGCCTTTGAGCTGGGACATCAGGATTTTCCTACCTTCAGACTCAAACTGAGACATCAGCTCTCTTGGGTCACCAGTGGGCTGTCTCATCCTACATACCTTGGGATCTGTCAGCCGTCATTATTGTGTGATCCTATTAATTAATCTCCTGTTGGTCCCGTTGCTCTGGAGTACCCTGACTAACACACACTCATATTCATACTGGTGCTTCCTGAAGTCATCCTACAAATAACCACTAACATGTAAATCCTTATCTCAGGGCCTTCTCATGGGGGAACTCAGCCGAAGAGATCTGTGGCTATTCTGGGAGAGGAAAGATGCCTGGGGACTGGCAGCCTAGCTGAACCACACAGGAGAAAGGAGAGCTTCCTAAATGAGATGATGCTGGGCCAAAACAAACAAACAAACAAACACCCAAACCCATATGGTCTGAGATGCTGAGCAGATAGGATGGGGTAACTCCCACCAAGTGCAAGCATGTGGAGGATGGTTCCTGGACCAACCTGACATAAGGACAGGCTGCCTGCATGCTCAAACATCCATCTTAACCAAGGTCTCTGCATGTGGACCGGTTCTCCCGTTCCTGGCCTAAGCCCCACAGCTTCTCCAGCAGGTACGCCAGCTCTGCGGTGCTGACTCACTGCCCTTCGGCTGTTTGGTCAACCTCAAGCCTTGTCTCCCAACCTCCAGATTTGCTCTGACCCATTTGACGCCATGTCTGAGCTTGACTTTCAGAGTGTCAGCTTCTCAAGTGTCTTTTTAAAGATTAATGGATTAATCTGGGGCTGTGCTGGGTCTTCACTGCTGTGTGCGGTTTTTCTCTAGTTGCAGAGAGCAGGGGCTACTCCTCATTGCAGCGGCTTCTCATGCTTTCGGCGATCACTGGCTTCAGCGGCTGTGGAGCACAGGCCCTGGAGCACAGGTCCAGTAGTTGTGGCTCATGGGCTTAGGTGCTCCCTGGCATGTGGGATATTCACAGACCAGGGGTCGAACCTGTGTCCCCTGCATTGGCAGGTGGATTCTTGTCCACTGTACCACTGGGGAAGTCCTTTCAGGTATCTTTAAGGCAAGGGTTGCAAACTTATATGCCCAGGGGACAGGGGGGGCATGCAGATATGTAGCACAAATGAATGAAGAAGGCTGGAGACAGGACGACAGGGCTGGGTGGGGTCTGAGGCGAACTGGAGAATGCAAGCCTCATCGAAGCAAGGACTCCATTTTGAGTGACTTGTGGAAATGGAAGCTGGGTGTTGCCAGGCGGCCACTAGTTTTTAAAGAGAAGCAAAAGGTCCAGGTTTTTTTAATGTTAAATATACAGATTATTGCATGGTGGCAACTCGCATTTTAATGTAAATGATGAGTCAACCAATGTTCCCACCAGCCCATTGCTGCACAGGGCATCTCATGGTGGCCCTGAGGAAGAGTCTTACAGACCTCCACTATAGGGATGAGACTGACCAGGGGCTACTGTGCTCTGAAATCTGTTTGCTTCCACAGGCCACTCCCTCGGGTGACTGAGCAGGTCAAGGACACTCCTTCCTGAGAGACAAGAGTCCTGTCCCCAAAGATGGCTTGAGGACTCCCCTGAGGGGATGCCACCCAACTTCCCTCCCTCCATCCTTCACTGGAGGTTGGGCTTGCTGTGCCATCGGGGCTCTCCCCCCTCTCCAGGCTCCCTCCCCATTTCCTGTCACAAGTGTTTCTCCTAATAAAAATCATGTGTGTCTGGTCGCATACTACAGCTTGTTTCTCAGAGGAACTCACTAACACGGCATCTTGTAAATTCAGCTTTCAACTCTCAGCTCCCAGTCATTGCCATTCTCCAAACCCTGGCTCTTCAGGTCTGACTCTAACTCAGCTCCCAGCCCCGGGTCCTCCCCACTGTAGAGGCTCCCACACTGACTGCCCACCTGGGGGATAAGTCAACCCAAAGAACTCGAATCTCACAGGGCTCCATACAGCATGATGAACTTTGCTCATTTGCTGATTGAACGAGGGCCATGCACATGGCCCCAGGATAACTGCAGTGCCTACAGGAAAGAAGTTTTTCCCAAAAAAGATGATCTGAACTTTCCCACCAGCACTTCTTGAGTACCAGAGAGCCTCAGTGATGGCCTGCTTCTGTTTATTTTCCAAATCCCATCTTCCCAGCATCCTATCTCCTGTGCAGACACGGTGGAGGGTCTATTTTTAGAGAAACTCATACAAACTCTGCAGCTGAGTATTTCATCGACAGCCTTGATTGTGTCTGGTTGGGCCCGTGAGGCAGAGAAAGGTCACAGGAAGCCGTTTTGTCAGAAATCAACTGGTTAATTTAAAATGAGCAGAAATCAGCCATTTAGTAGTTAGCCATGGAGAAGAAAGCAGTGAACTTGAAGTCAGGAGCCCTTAACTAGATTTACATCCTGGTTTCTCAGCCACTTGCTGTGTGATCTCAGACAGGTTAATTAACTCCTCTGCACAACCACCATACCTATAAAATGAAGCTAGTGATATATTCACCTCTTAAGAGTGGATTTAAGATCCAAACTGAATGGAGTGAAAATACCTTGCAACTGAAGGGCTTGGACTGACCCTTCCATTTTCAAACAACTGATTTTTTTCAGCATGTCAAAAGAATTCATTCCTGGGCTGAATGAATATGTAAGCAACATAGCTGAATACATCAGTTCCGTTGCTTGGTCATGTCCGATTCTTCGTGACCCCATGGACTGCAGCATGCCAGGCTTCCCTGTCCATCACCAACTTCAGAAGTTTACTTAAACTCATGTCCACTGAGTCAGCAAAGCATCCAACCATCTCATCCTCTGTCACCTCCTTCTCCTCCTGCCTTCAATCTTTCCCAGCAACAGAGTCTTTTCCAATAAGTCAGTTCTTTGCATCAGAGGGCCAAAGTATTGAAGTTTCAGCTTCAGCATCAGTCCGTCAATGAATATTCAGGGCTGATTACATATGCCCTGGACTTATGAATTCAGGCTGAATACATCAGTGAATAAAATTGTTATGCTATGTATTCTTTGCTGTTGTGGTTGCTCAGTTGTGTCCAACTCTTTGCAAACCAGTGGACTGCACCATACCAGGCTTCCCTGTCCTTCACTATCTCCTGAAGTTTGCTGTTCACCTTAAATTTAAGCAATGTTGTATATCACTACATTTCAATGAAACCTGAAAAAATTATTTTTTATTCTAATAATCAGCTTTGGGATATAAAGGCTAAACACAAGCAAAACTGAAGGAATGATAATGACTGTGGAAATGTTCTAAAACCGGACATTGGTAATAGTCATAAATTCTACATATCAACAACTAAAAATCACTGAATTGTATACTTAGAGTGGATGAAAGTTATAATGTGTAAAGTTCAGTTCAGTTCAGCCACTCAGTTGTGTCCAACTCTTTGCAACCCCATGGACTGCACACTAGGCTTCCCTGCCCATCACCAACTCCCAGAGCTTGCTCAAACTCATGTCCATCAAGTCAGTGATGCCTTCTAACCATCTCATCCTCTGTCACACCCTTTTCCTCCTGCCTTCAATCTTCTCCAGCACCAGGTTCTTTTCCAAAGAGTGAGTTCTTCACATCAGGTGGCCCAAGTATTGGAGCTTCAGTTTCAGCATCAGCCCTTTCAATGAATATTCAGGGTTGATTTCCTTTAGGATGGACTGGTTGGATCTCCTTGCAGTCCAAGGGACTCTCAAGAGTCTTCTCCAACACCACAGTTTAAAAGCATCAATTCTTTGGTGCTCAGCTTTCTTTATGGTCCAACTCTCATATCTATACATGACTACTAGAGAAACCATAGCTTTGACCATATGGACCTTTGTCAGTAATGTCTCTGCTTTTTAATATGCTGCCATATTAAAGCTCAAACATCTAGGTTTAAAAAAAAGAAAAGAATAATAATGACCTTCTCTTAACTATCCCTTTCCCTGGCCTCCCAGAGCTGTGTGATTTGGACCCTGCCCGAGTCTCCTAATACCACTGCTCACCACCCTTTGTCACTAGATCTCCTCCAGCCATGGTGCCCTTCTTCCTGTTCGAAGCTTATTTCTGTCTCAGGGCCTTTGCCCTTGCTCTCCTCGCTGCTGGGACATCTTTCCGCAGGCCATCACTCTGTTGATTTTGTTGTTCAGTTGATCAGTCGTGTCCACCTCTTTGCAACCCCATGGACTGCAACATGCCAGGCATCCCTGTCCTTCACTATCTCCCAGAGTTTTCTCAAACTCATGTCCATTGAGTTGGTGATGCCATCCAACCATCTCATCCTCTGTCACCCCATTCTCCTGCCTTTAATCTTTCCCAGCATCAGGGTCTTTTCCAGTGAGTTGGCTCTTCATATCAGGTGGCCAAAGTATTGGAGCTTCAGCTTCAACATCAGTCCTTTCAATGAATTTTCAGAGTTGATTTCCTTAGGACTGATTGGTTTGATCTCCTTGGTGTCTGAAGGACTCACAAGAGTTTTCTCTAGTATCATGGCCTAAAAGCATCAGTTCTCTGGTGCTCAGCCTTCTTTATGGTCCCACTCTCATGTCCATACATGACTACTGGAAAAACCATAGCTTTGACTGGCAAAGTGATGTCTCTGCTTTTTAATATACTATCTACGTTTGTCATAGCATTCCTTCCACAGAACAAGGGTCTTCTAATTTCATGGCTGCAGTCACCATCTGCACTGATTTTGGAGCCCAAGAAAATCACATCTGTCACTGTTTCCATTTTTCCCCATCTATTTGTCATGAAGTGATGGGACCATGATCTTTGTTTTTTGAATTCGAGTTTTAAGTCAGCTTTTCACTGTCCTTTTTCACCTTCATCAAGAGTTTCTATAGTTCCTCTTCGCTTTCTGCCATTAGGGTGGTATCATCTGCATATCTGAGGCTGTTGTTATTTCTCCTGGCAAACTTGATTCCAGTTTGTGATTCATCCAGCCCCGCATTTCATATGATATACTCTGCATGTAAGTTAAACAAGCAGGGTGACAATACACAGGCCTTGACGTACTCCTTTCCCCTTCTGGAACCAGTCTGTTGTTCCATGACCAGTTCTAACTGCTGCTTCTTGAATTGTTGCCTTCTGTTTCCTTCCCCTAATTTAAGTCTCAGCTCAAATTCTCCCAGCTGCCCTCCTCAGTCGCCCCATCTAAGGGCACTTCCCACTTTAGACATTCTCCATCACAGTGTTTCCAGTGTTCGTTTATTCAGAATACTTATTACCCTTGGAAATCTTTATATACTGACCTATTTATTGTTTGTCTCCCCAGCTATTCTGTGAGCCCTTTACATGAAGGGAATATGTCTTTCTTGACACTGCTATGCTGTCAGTACTTATAATAGCACCTGTATCATAATGAGAGCTAGTAGACATTTGCTGAGTGGCTGTCAAGAAAGGACATGAATTTGATGTGCTAACAATCCAGCATCTCTTAAGGTCAGTTTCCTCACCTGTACCATGAAGATACCGTCACCTGGGGTGATAGTAAAAATGAAATCAGCTATTAAGGAACTCCATAAAGGTTAGCTGTCCTTCCTCTGAAACCTTTTCCCTCCTTTCCTTTCTCCCTATGACTAAAACAACCAAAACTAAACAAATTATCTTTTAGATGAAGACCAGCAGCAAAAACTCCAACATAGCTGGCCAGTTGCCACTTAACATCTGCAGATTAGATTTGCTATTGTAGACGCTATGCCTTCTCTCCAGGAGCAGATGAGACACCATGACTGAAAATAACAATCAAACCAGGCACACCCTAATCTCAAACCTCAAGAAATGAAGCTGACAAAAAACCTTGCCAGTGCTGATTTCAATTACCCATGTACATACCTGGTTTCATAAAATGACTTTTCCTATCACCTTTGACAAGCAATGGAAGCTGAAATTCTAAAGGAAAACTGTAAGGCAACAAGGAGAACGTTTTGTTTGTTGAATGCCTGCTACCTGCAAATCAAATTAACATCAGACCCCTGGCCTAGTCTCTTTTAAGACAGAGGACTTGAGATCCAGAGATGGTGAGTAATTGATGACAGTCTTTCAGCCAGTTAGCGGCAGAGCCAGGAATAGACACCAACTCTTCTTATTCCCTATACATTCCTTTCTGATATTTTTGGCTGGCTGCAGACACAAACCATTATTTCTGCCAGTCGGCATCCTTCCTCCTTTGCTGATCACAACATTTGTGTTTTCTTTTGGGGAACAATCCTTCTGTCACTGTTCATGCATATAGTTTAGGTAGGGCTGACACCTTCCCCTGGGACTCAGGGTGAGCACATGACCTGGACTGGCCAAGAACCATCTTCAGCTCCATAGTCAGAATAACTGGTTCAGAGACAGGCACGTGACTCTTACGGCCTGATGAGAATCAGCCCCGGGGCTTCTGTCAACCTCTTAGCAATGATAAGCTCCCCTCCACCTGGGATGACTCGCTGCTAAGGGGTAAGTCAAGAGCTGTTGAGGACACAGAAAAGAGCCTGTCTGCGAATGACGCCAACATAGACAAAAAGTGAACTGAGAGCTAGAGATCAGAGAGATTCCAAAATACATCATTTAAGCACCTGCATCCAGCCATACCTGAAATTCAAGCCTATTTGTGGGTTTTGAAGTTGCATGGAACAATAGCATGTACTGAAGGAGTTTTGCTCATATACCACCTTACCTCTCACCCAATTTCATGGAATATAAAAGACATGATCAATTTAAATTTACAGAGAGTATAGCAATAAAATTCCTGCTATCTTAAAAATGGAATTTTCCTATTCTTTCATTATGTGCGTAGGGAATTCCTCTTCATTCTGTGCTTCAGCCTCTTCCAAATGGAGCAAATACAATATACGCTATTTGCTTTAGGAAGAAAGTCAGATTGTCTTATCCAGGCAAGTAGAGAGGAAAGTATACAATGCTGTTATTTTCCAAGAAATTCCAGCACCTAAGTCTGGGAGCATATGAACAAGAACTCAAGGATCAGGTTGACTGGACTCAGATTCCAGCAATATCACTTAATGGTTGTAGGACCTTGGATGAGTCCCCTAACCTCTCTGGCCCTCAGTTTACCCATCTGTAATAGGGAGAGCTCAATCATACCTATTTAATTAGACAGTTGCAGAAATTAGCAAGTACACAGAGTGCTTAATGCAATATCTGGCACAGCATAAACACTTAAAACAGGCATTACATAACTGCTGTCACAATTTATATGGTTGATACTATAATTAATGCTATTAATATTAATATGACCAACCTAGATACTATATTCAAAAGCAGAGACATTACTTTGCCGACTAAGGTCTGTCTAGTCAAGCCTATGGTTTTTCCTGTGGTCATGTATGGATGTGAGAGTTGGACTGTGAAGAAGGCTGAGCACCAAAGAATTGATGCTTTTGAATTGTGGTGTTGGAGAAGACTCTTGAAAGTCCCTTGGACTGCAAGGAGATCCAATCAGTCCATTCTGAAGGAGATCAGCCCTGGAATTTCTTTGGAAGGAATGATGCTAAAGCTGAAACTCCAGTACTTTGGCCACCTCATGCGAAGAGTTGACTCAGTGGAAAAGACTCTGATGCTGGGAGGGACTGGGGGCAGGAGGAGAAGGGGATGACAGAGGATGAGATGGCTGGATGGCATCACTGACTCGATGGATGTGAGTCCGAGTGAACTCCGAGAGATGGTGATGGACAGGGAGGCCTGGCATGCTGCGATTCACAGGGTCGCAAAGAGTGGGACACGACTGAGCAACTGAACTGAACTGAACTGAATATTGATTCTGGGAATCCGATCTGAATACAACTTCCTTTAACCAATGGAAAACTCCACTCTCAATCCACCAGCCCCCTTAGCAGATCTAGCTAGATGACTGACTTGTCAAGGAAGTGACTTAACTTCTCCAGTCAAGACAACTTGCAGGAAGGAAAATAAAATACAACGAGCCCAGCTTCAACTGCCACTCTAGAAAGTTTCCCAATTACTACAACACTTCTGCACATCAAATATAAATTACTTTAATTGTCCCATAAGAACATACTGTAGAAACATTTGACTTGCCCAGAACTAATTGTCTGTCAAAAAGATATTTTGCAGCCAAGCAAATCGCTTAATTGGACATCTAATTTAACTGAAACCTTTTTTTCCCTGCTTATTTCATGCTTCCTTCCCTTGTTTTTGCCAAATTATGGATGCACTACTTTCAAAAATAGTTTATCTTGGTTTTTTCTTCCTATTATAAAAAATAATAATACATGTTCATTATAGAAAACTGAAAAAAAAGTTTAATTCAAAATGAAAAAAAAAAAAAACAATTATCCCTAGACTCACTGTCCAGAGAGACTACCAAGACTTTAGCAAATCTCCTTCCCAATTGTTTTCCATAATAGATTGTTCTACATAGTCAACAAAAATATATATTCAACTTTGCAGCCTGAACTTTTCACCTGAAACTTTAAGTTGAACATTTTCACTTGCCATTCCAAGAGCATCAGAACATTTTTAGAAACAGAAGACTATTTCCAACAACAGTATGCTTAACCTCTCACCTAATATTGGATCTTCAAGTTGTTTATAAATAAATTTTATGTTATATTCAGATATATTTTCCTTAGGAAATGTTCTCTTTATTGGGAGACAATTCTCCATGCATCTCTCACATTACTGCACATCTTTACCAGCTTTTATTCCCATCTATAAGGATGTCTGTATAGCCAACAGCACTGGAAGAGAGAGAGAACAGGGCAGAAAGCAGATTTGTTGGCTGACCAGGACTGTAAAGAGCAAAGGTTGGACAGCCCCTGTATGAAGTGATTGGGATTCCTCAACTGTGATGCAAATCTGCTACGTGCAAGGCAGCCACCTGGGTTCACTTCCAGGTCATCCTTGAGGAGCTTTCCGGTCCAGGGTAATGGGCACAAACATGAAGCACAAGCTTCCTGCTGTGCTATGAATAATGAAGTCTTTTGTCTCTGACCCAGGAATTTCACGCCTTCTGCCCACATCCATGAAACAAGCTAACGGGGTAACTTGTTAGCTTGCATGTGGACCAACGGTTCATGCCCTTTGTTGTTCCTGAGGCCTTTCCCAATGGCTCAGCAGACCACTTGCAATGCAGGAGACACAGGAGATGTGGGTTTGATCCCTGGGGCAGGAAAAGGCAACCCACTCCAGTATTCTTGCCTGGGAAATCCCATGGACAGAGGAGCCTGGCGGGCTACAGTCCAAAGGGTTGCAAAGCGTCAGACACAACTGAGTGATCAAGCACATACATAGATCCTGCCACACTAGAAATTTGTTGGGTCAAAGGGCATTAACAATTGCCAAGACTATTCAAACCTATTTCCAATTAGCTCTCCAAACATAAATGTGATCACTGCCTAGAATCTGTCTTGCCTTCAGGAAGAAATATAGTCTGTCTGACTAGAGTCTCGGGTAGGTGAAATAAGGAGCCCACACCAGCCTGAGCCACCATTCTACCTCAGGTCACAGAAGAGGTTGTTTTCCTTACTACTCAGCTCCCTTAGGCAGGGTGACTTTCTTTTGGATTACTCTTTTGTATAATAGACGGTGGGCATGAGGATCAGGATGAAAGAGGAAAAGGGGGAATTTAATTTCTACCAAGTGCCAGGCTCAGTACAGACAGCGTTCAGACGACATGGGAGACACCCATTATTTTTATTTACCCAGCTCTAAGAAGCTTTAATAGAACCTGCATGTTGGCCCCTGACCTGGCCATGTGAGTTTAACCACATGACCTAAACTGAGCCCATCAGAGTAGAGTCCTTCCCTTAGATTTTTCACACAGGAACGACATGAGAGCATCTCTTTCATCCTGAAACAGGAAAGGCTGTCAGAGTCTCGGTTCTAGCCAAGTGTGGAAAGGCACTCTGAGCAAACAAAACTGCCACAGTGAAAACAGATATCTGAGGCCTGGTTCCAGTGCTCCTCCTGCTCAACTACACCCCCACCCTTCCCAGTTTTGGCTACTAGACTCAACAAATTGCCCCTTTTATTGCCTAAATTACTGCTAATGAGTTTCTGTCCCTCGCAACCAAAATAATTCTACTAATAGTAGCTAGCAATCAGTGAGCATTAATTAATGCTCATTAACCCACCTAAGTCTTTGTACAATGTGGGTAGCAGGTACTTACATTAATCCCTAATTTACAAAAAGGGAAGATAAGGTTAGAGGAAGTGATATGACTTGCCCAGGATCACTCAGCCAATAAGGGGTGGAGTCTAAATTTAAGCCCAGAGCCCACACTCTTCACCACTGCCTTATAACACAGATATATGATCTCTTTCAGGGTGCTGGGGAAGTTGGAGAATTGAGGACTGAAGGATGAAGAGCTCAGGTGGGCACCAATCCGGCCACCACTGCGAGGCGAAAGGTGTGGGGAACAGGAGCCCTGTCCAAGATCAGCCAGTTTCAGTGCAGTCAGGGACGGCATGGTGCCCTCTTCAGCCATCCACGGTGTCATGGACTGAACTATGTCTTCCGAACTTCATACACTCAAGTTAGGCTGCGAGAATAAAACCCTTCAGGTCCACACTTCTGATTCATCACCTAAAGAAAACTCCGAAGAACGGAATTTAAATAACCAAAGGCTCCAAATCTGTGTCTTAATTACTTTTCTCATTTCAAACAAATATTCCCATTTGTGTTTAATTTTATATTCATAATTTTGTATTCGTTTTCCCACAGAGAAATCCCCAAATTGTGTAAGCTTCACGTCCCACATCTAGTTCTGCCAAAGTCATAAATTCTTTAGGACATCTGCAGAGAAATACTGGGCTTCCCAAGTGGCGCTAGTGGTAAAGAACTCACTTGCCAATGCAGGAGACGTAAGAGATGAGGGTTCAATCTCTGGGTCAGGAAGATTCCCATTTCCTGGAGGAGGAAATGGCAACCCACTCTTGTATTCTTGCCTGAAGAATCCCATGGACAGAGGAGCCTGTGTCAGAGTCGGATGTGACTGAAGCAACTTAGTATGCACAGAGAAATACTAGTTATTTCTGAGCATCTCACATTTTCTGGTACCAAGACAGACTCAATATTGAATATCCTTTTGTCTAACTTTAAAGACTCCAAGGGAAGTTATGCTTTGATCAAGGCCATAAAATCTCCAGGCTAGATGAATTTGAGGGAGTGGGTTAGTGGCTCTGAGGGTTGTCCTCAGTTTCCACATGAAGAAAAGTGAGGAACATCATTAATAATTACCTACTTTATTGGGTTGAGAGGATTCAATGAGTTGATATGTGTAGATCACTTATAACATTGCTATCTCCTTACAGAGTGCTATGTAAATATTTGTTGTTATGATTACTCCAGGCCAGGCTCTGTCCTATATGATGGAGAATACTGTAGTGAATGAAATAAAGAAAGTGCTTGTCCTTATGAAGTTTATCATCTGCAGAAAGCAGGAAAGTCCTGATTCAGTCATGCCTGAGGCCAAATCTACATCCTTGAACTTTCCAATTTCCTGAAGCATGAAATTCTTTTTTGAATTTTTTTTTTTAATTTTGGATGTGCTGAGTCTAAATTACAGCATGTGGGCTTAGTTGCCCTACAGTATGAGGGATCTTAGTCCCCTGACCAGGGATCAAATCCAAGTCCCCTGCATTGGAAGGCTGATTCTTAAGCACTAGATCACCAGGGAAGTCCCACGAAGGTCTTTTTCTTTTCCAATTTCCTAACACATCAGGGCCCATTTGAGCTGAATTTCACTTGTGAACAAAAGTCCCAAAAGTCTATCAGGTAAGGTCCCAAAGGTCTTTCAGGTAAGGACTGTAAGTAAGCTCTTCTTACTTCAGCCTCTTTTCAGCTGAGGGTCTATTAGTTTGCACCTAACATCTCTCTGAGGGCCTCTTTAGTTTGCAACCAACACCATCAGTGTGTCAAATCTGTTAAATCACCTGGTGAGGCCCTTGAATATTCAAACCAGTCTTTCAACAGTTAGAAACCATAAGCACTAAATTATAACAAGCATGAAATGGAAGCATGATGTGGATCAGTACACAGGAGAGCAATAAAATCCATCTTGGTGCCTACAAGTTTTATGGAAACCATGACTAGGCTTTAAAGTCATTTCTTTATATAAAGAATAATTTACTAAGTAAATTAGATTTCCTCATGTTATATCTAATTATTCCAACCTTTAATGTAAGAAGGATAACTTCTTAATTGCCAGCTAATTGCATCCACATAATTCGTCTGTCTCACTCCTCAGAGGCCCCTCCACACCCAGAGGACGTTCATCACCCTGAGAAAATGAGGAAGACACGAGAGGTGGTGGGTATTGGTGAAACGCATGGGGATTCAGGGTCTGACAGGCCTGGTTTTAAATCTAGCATTAGTTTGGATTTCTGCAGAAACAGACTCTGAGGTCCATGCACAAGTACTCTATTCTGGAAGTAAAAGAATCAAGAGGAAGGGAGACAGGGGAGAGAAGGCAGCCAAGAGAGGCTGAAATAACAAGCAAGAGACCACTCTGGACAACTGGCATTTAATCCTGAAGGGCAAGTGTGGGAAATAGTGTGGAACTGGTTGTATGCTGGTGAGCGTTTAATGATGGACTCTGCGGAAAAAAAATTGGAAAACTCTGATGTGCTGTGTTTGCCCATCGCCGTGGTGTAAATCCTCCCGCCAAGGCTGATTTCAAACCACCCACATGACGTCACTAAACAAGGAGTTGGGGATATGCACACAGCCAGCTCTTGCACAGATGAGCACATCTCGCAAGATTACATGCAAATAAGTGGCAGAAGCAGGATCTGAAACTCAGCAGTCTGATGAGAGAGCCCAAGCTTTTAAGGACTATGCTATGTGGCCTCTCTCCGCTTCCTACTAGAAAATTATCTCAGTTCTTTTTGCAAATTGATGCACCTTCTCCCCAGAAATCCCTTGTGGCACCAGGGATCTTGGGATGGCAGGCTTGCTTGTATCAGAAAAGCTTTTGTTGCATCCTATTCCCAGAACGACTGGCAAAACAAAGACAGTCCACACAAGGGGCTGACCAGGAAGTAAAGACAATTTCCATCATGTTTTCACTAAACATGCAACTCCGATGAATGAAAGTCAGTTGTCTGCAGATTTTCTGTTTCTTGAAGTCGTGACTGAACCCTTCCACAATCCAAGGAAGATAGATAACTGTCAGTTTTTTGGTTCAGTGGGACCCAGTCACAAAGGACCAGCCAGTTTTAATTAGTACAACTGGAACTCTTTGCAATATCCTTGTGAATCCGCAATTACAAAGACTGGCTCAATCTCTTGTAAGAACCATGGTGGAATGCCTTTGTAATTCCTTCCACTTCACACTTTCTTCATGGTAACTCCCAGTTTAGGAGACCGTCTTGATTTGCACTGTTCTCTGCTTGGGGAGATTCAGTGATTGGACCTTCCTCTCCCCGAGCCAGCCAGCTGTGAAGTGGTTCAGGGCACACAGAACCTCTGCCACATCTGAGTTGTGGTTCAGCAACACTACTGCCACCAGGAGGGCAGACGCCAGACAACCAAGGCCAACTCCCTATCTGTTGAGCCTCCACTTCCTATGTGGAAACTCTATTCATCATGGGCTGTTGTTTTTGTGGTTTTTTCCCTCTTCTATATTTTATGATGCTTTGACATGTTGGGGCCTTTTGGACCCAGGGACCGACTGCCCCTCCCAGGGCTAACTAGTTCCTAGAAAGGAAAATAACTTGAGTTTGAACATGCCTTTGAATGCAAACCAGCCCATCCCCAAGCTGCATCCCCATCCCCCTCCTTTCCTCAGACTCCTGCTGTCTGGGACTCTATCCTCTGCCCGAAATCACACCAAGGTCAGGTATCAGACAACCAGCAACCATGCCTATAGCCCAGAGACTGCCAAAATTATGCAAATCATCCAGTCCTAAACTTTCTCTGGGCACCTACCCTACCTGGCCCACGGAAACCACACTACATGGTCAAGCCCACATTTTCCCCTTGCTCCGTCTGCCTCCTGACTGACCCTGGTACTGCCACATGGGGCCGTGCGTGGCAAAGCACACCTCTTCCTCTTGGGAGCTGAAGTAACAAGATGCCGTCTCAGTGGCAGTCACCTCCTGGCCTGCTGGCCTCGTCAAACAGGAATAAGACCAAAATCCTGGATGAGTACCTTCTAACAAAGTAATGAGTATCATAACGTCAGCTTGTGGTATTACGTGCTTCTGAGATGCTATGAGTGCCTGAATACAGGGCAAACCTTTTCCAAAGATACTAATAAAGAGAAGATCACAATTCTCATGCAAACCTGCCATTCGTGGGCAGGTCCCCTTGGGCATGTTCTTTAATCTTTCTAGTCTTTAGTACCTTCATCTCCACTTGGGGGTTAACAGTATCTACCTTACCTGCTCCACAGAGCTGTTGTGGGATCAAGTAATATCAAGATGTGAAAGCTCTTTGTAAACTATGAAACACCACCAGACGTGAAAATTCATTAGGCCTGAGCTGCTCAAGGCAGTTTAGCATGGAGGTTAAGAGCTGAAGTTCTTTAAGTCAGACTCCTTGGGTTCCAACATGACCTCAGCCAACTGACTCTCTAAGATGAAGATGCATCACGTCAGAAATTTATTCACAAATGATTTGGTGGGTAGGAGAGGCTATTGGACTGTTGTTGAGCCTTTTCTCTTAAGTTTAAGGTTTTTTTCCAAAACAAGAAAAAAATTCAGTTTTATTTCAGAGAAGAAAAGGGACTGTGAATGTTTGAATATGCAAATTGCAGGCTCCATCACAGATGGCACTTAAATAATTTATCAGAGGAGGTCATTCCAAGGAAATAATATTTAAAACCAGAGACAAAGATGAAAAAGAGCCATCCACATGAAGTGCAAGGAGGCAAACTTTTCAGGCAGAAGGAACAGCATGTGAAAAGTAACTGGACTTTTTAAATTTATTTTTAACTGGATCAGAATTGCTTTACAATGTTATGTTAGTTTCTGCTGTACAACTATGTGAATCAGCTGTATATATACATATATCCCCTCCTTCTTGAGCCTCTTCCCACCCACCCCCTCTAGGTCATCACAGAGGACTGGGCTGAGCTCACTGTGCCCTACAGCAGCTTTCCACTGGCTATCTGTCTTACACATGGTAGTGTATATATGCCAACGAGTAGCTGAAGTTCAAATTTTTAGAGTTATGAGCCTTGCAGCATGGTTGAAGACACCCAGCTCTTAGCAATATGGTTGAAAATAACAACTGATTATTGCATCAGAAACATGAGTAAGTGCCACTGAGTGCAGGTGCTTGTATCAGTCAGCTACGGCCACAGTTATGCTGTGAAACAAACAACTGTAAGCTCTGGGCAAGTGTTTCCTTCTCATTCATTATTCTGTGGATTAGATGGGGCACCCCTGCTTGAGGCTGTAGGTCTGCAGTCATGCTGGGTAACTGCTCTGTACGTCCCTTACTCTTCTTGGACCAGTGACGAAGGCATGTTGTTCTTGAGGAGAAGGCAGGAGCACAGAGGGCAAGCCTGACCACAGAAGCACATTTCAAGCATCTAGCAGAGCCAGTTCCCTTCACATATTATTGGCCAAAAAATATCACACGGCAGTTCAACAGTCAAAAGGTGGGGAAGCACCCTCCGGCCCTCATCAGGGCAAAGCCACATGACCTCACTGAGCACCACTGAGGTAAAGAGGGAGAGAGAATGAATATTTACTGAGCAGTAACCTAATCCACCATGAAGCTCAAACACTTCACAAAAGAGCCACCACTGAAAGTATATGTCAATGCGGCACATACATGTACCATGGAATATTACTCAGCCATAAAAAGAACGAAATTGTGCCATCTGCAGAGATGTGGACGGACCAAGAGACTACCATACAGAGTGAAGCGACTCAGAAAGACAGATGCATGAACACATATCTGTGGAGTCTGGGGGAATGGTATAGATGAACTTATTTGCAAAAACAGAAACACAGACATAGAGAACAAACACACGGACACAAAAGGGGAAAGATGGGTGGGATGGATCAGGAGATTTATACTACATATAAAACAGACAACTAATGATGTAAAGCACAGGAACTCGACTCAACGCTCTGTGATGACCTAAATGGGAAAGAAATTCAAGGAACAGGAGATACATGAATATGCATGGCTCATTCACTTTGCTGGACAGCAGAAGCGGAGAAGGCAGTGGCCCCCACTCCAGTACTCTTGCCTGAAAGTCCCATGGACAGAGGAGCCCGGCGGGCTAGAGTCCATGCGGTCACTGAGTCGGACACGACTGAGTGACTTCACTTTCATTTTTCACTTTCACGCACTGGAGAAGGAAATGGCAACCCACTCCAGGGTTCTTGCCTGGAGAATCCCAGGGACGGGGGAGCCTGGTGGGCTGCCATCTATGGGGTCACACAGAGTCAGACACAACTGAAGCGACTTAGCAGCAGCAGCAGCAGAAACTGACATAACACTGTAAAGCAACTATACGCCAATAAAAATTAAAAATACTTTCTCTCTAATCTATTTTACAGGCGGGTAAGGGAGGAGGATGAATGCCAAGGCCTTTTAAAGAATTTCATAGACCTGAAACACACCTACTTAGCGAGGCCTCACTAGACAGCATTTCAATCATATTACACATTTGCCTACATCTTACATTAAATGGCTCTTTTGCTATAAACATTTTTGAGAAAATTTCTAAATTTTGCTTCTGAAATTATTTGGCAATAAGTGACTTATTTAATTTCTGATTGGATGTGATTTCTCGTCAATTTACATACTCAGAGGCTTTTGAAAGTGGGAAATTTTAATCTACCAGCGTTTTCAGATGTAATGA
Source organism: Madoqua kirkii (assembly GCA_006408675.1). Lineage (NCBI taxonomy): Eukaryota > Metazoa > Chordata > Mammalia > Artiodactyla > Bovidae > Madoqua > Madoqua kirkii. Next base: position 17,054 of record SJYC01022528.1, on the reverse strand, counting down.
AATCTCTATGAACATGAAATTTAACAATTAGCAATATTGACAAAGTAGCACACTGGGAGAAGTTTTTTAAATATTCATTCATTTCAACTTCACTGCTTTCTCTTTGCATTTTGGAGACAATAATTTTTGTCCAAGTCTCAGACATTTTGGTAGACCCTTGAAAAATTTGAAGATCCTAGAATGACTTTGGGCCTAATGGATTAAAAACACATTTTTCTTGCAATGAAATCTAATTGGGATTGGCCATGGGTATTTTCCAACTTCAGACTCCCTGACACAGAAAAATGAAAGATGCTAAATGTAACAGAACCCCACCCATTCAGAAGGCTCTCTAGTTTGAGTTTGCTGATCTGCAGAGCCCTTCAGCTCATTCACACTGCATCCACTTTATCTTAAAGGTAAATAAAAGTGCCATCTTCCAAGTGTGACTCGTTTCAACTTATATGAAAAGTCTCCCTTCCCAATGCTTTGCTGTCATTTCCCTGAGGTAATTAGAAAAAAAAAGTAATAAACGTTAGCCTACCTGTTGGTCCTCCGAGGACCACAACGTGATTGAAGGAGCACAAAACGTACCCCAAAGCCCTGGGAGAGTTTTCTTGACAATATAACAAAGTTAGAGTCAACGGTGGTGGAGCTAGTTTTATTGAAAGTGCAGCATAAACTGCTGACTTTCAACTAATCACACACGTATTAAAGAGCATCAGCGTATCTTTGCCACAATCATCTGTATGGACAAAAGGTTTCACAAAAATTGTAGCTGTCTACCTCCTTCCAGAGATTCGGCAACATGGGAATAACTACCAACCACAGATCCCGGAAAAGGGGTGAACACTAATATCTCTGGCTGCACCGTGTCGGGCTCCTCTCTGCACACTACTCCTTCTCTGTACACTTTACACACGTATGTGGGAATGCCATGTTGACATTCCTTTCAATCCCACCACCTGGTCCAGCATCTGACACATGTTAGCCACTCAAGAAACACTTGCTGAGTGAATAAACGAAAATTTCAGTGGTTCCAAGACCGTACCTTCCAGATTCTCATCAGGACAATCCTACCTCTGAGGTCCTTACACGTACCCCCCATCCAAAATCTCCTGATGAGCATCTGGGTCATACATCAAGGCATATCATGAGTCCATGACTCTGTTTGCACCATTGTCTGTCTCTTGGCCTTACCATCCTTCCCAAAGCCCCTGTTCACAACTTAAATCAGACACACTGCAGTTCTGGGACTCCCAACCTCCTGGAACAAGGCTAACACTGTCACATCAAGCCTCACGGGAGGAAGACAATGCTTGGCTTTCCTGAGTATTTTCTATTCATGATGTACATGCGTGCTAAGTCACTTCAGCTGTGTTGACTCTCGACAGTAGCACGCCAGGCTCCTCTGTATACCGGATTTTCCAGGCAGGACCACTGGAGTGGGTTGCCATGCCCTCTTCCAGGGGATCTTCCTGACACAGGGATCGAACCCATGTCTCTTAAACCTCCTGCATTGGCAAGTAGGGAGGATAAATGTTTGGCTTATTTCAGGATTGTTTTCAGTAGCAAGTCAGGAACTTAAGAGGTGAGGGCTATTCTCCTTAAACCCTGTAAAACACTAAGATGGGTCAGGCCACCCATTCATCAACACCCTGTTTACAAGGGATGGGAACTTCATCACCAGCAGCACCCCGGTCTCAAATAAAACTTAGTTCCCGAGTTAGAAGTCAGTTTAACCATGAGCACTAGACAAGTTCATTTCCTTCTCAAATCCTCCATTATGGTCCATTTCCCAGGTGTCAGAAGCAACCCAGTTCCATCATGCTATTTCCTGTCTTCCAGTGAGTTACCTCTTGGTCCTTCCTTTTTTAAGATTAGGGCTTTGTAGTTCCAAGCAAACATCTTGGTTGCACATGCTCGTAAAACTTCAGTCACCTATTCACCTTGCCTTCAACAAACTACCCAGTGAACGCCCATTATGGCAGTGGCTGTGTTAAGTGCTGGGGATGCCACTGTAAGCAACACACAGACTTGGTCCCTGCCCTCAGGGAGCTCACAGTCCAGTGGAAAAATCAGATGCTGATCAAATAAACACAGAAATGGGTATGGAATGGATCAGAAACTAGAGTAAGTGTTCTATAGGGAAGAGATATGGTTTGATACACAGGGAGTTGCAGATGGCTTCCAGGGGATGTGCCTGGACTCAAGGAGTGAATAAGAGTTGATGCGTAGCTAATATGGATTAAAGTGGTTTAGCACAAAACACAGCCTGTCCAAAGTCCCTGTGTTAGTGTGCCCCTCCCAGAGAGTGAGAAGTGGAATATGAGGCTAAAGAGATGATCGGGGCCCTAGCCACGTGAGACTCTGTGAACTACATTGAGGATTTTGGCCTTTCTCTTAACACATAGTCATCGGAAGGTAACAAGCCCTTGCTTACCCAAAAACTTCAATCAGCTAGATCCTTTTAGGGAAAGGGAGTCAAGAAGTCAGAAGATGAGATTTCACTTTAAAATGTTTCCAGCATCTGCCTCAGGTCAATCTATCTCAAAAGCTAGATTAATGGTTCCTGTTAACCATTCCTCATGTGCCAGGCATTGTGATGATGTACAATCTATAAACAGTACCACATTTAATCCTCAAAAGAAGATTTAAGTCTTATCGCTATCCCCATTTTACAGCTGAGGAAACTGAGGTTCAGAGAAGTCAGTAACTTGCCCCAAAAGACACAGAAAATGGCAGAGCCAGGGGATTTTCTCTCCAAAGCATCCATGCCGCTGCCTCTAGGGTCCTGGGAACTAGGAGATGATTTTCAGAATTACAAGATGTATGTGCTGAAGTTTCTTAATCATCAAAGAAAGTCTGGAAAGATGAAGTGTTTGAAAGAAGGATGTTTTAGACAAAAGAACAGCATGGAGGCATGAGCTCACAGGGCACACTCATAAATATGGCATGGAGGGGGCTACAAGGAGAAAGGAACTGGGGAGACGTGATCAGATTACAGCACTCCTGGGTGGGCATGAAGTAACGCCACAGAGAGTCTGGCGTCACTAGCCATGAGGCAGCCACAGACACACAGGGTTATATAAAACCTTCATGTTTTCTAAGTATAGCCCACTTGCGGATCGCACCAAGATACTTCATCAAACCTCTGCCTGCACTTTGAGCTGAAAAACAGTACATTGTCGTCAATCAGCGTCAATGTGGGGAGGAGACAGGCTCAAAGTGAGAGACACTCCACCCACTTTATAATAAATGTGTCTAGGGGAGGGAGTTGGCCAGCGATGGATGGCCTCCAGAGTCTAAGATGTCACATCAGCAGTGGCGGGGAAGGGGGGAGTGGGCAGTGGGACGCACAAGACACGGGCTGGAATAACAAGTCACACCTTCAACAAGCCACAGGAGTTCTTTCTTTTCTTCCTTGTTGATCTGAGCCCTGGAGAAATGCCACAACAATTTACAGAACAAACCGTTCAAGGTAGACAGAGCCGAGATATTATTTCTGCCAGCTCATTTTAGTTCATTTGGTTAACATTTTGCATTTGCAAGTTGACATGGTTTAATAATAACTGTCAATGTTGATGATAAACGCCATCATGATGCCGCAAATACCCTTCTGTGCTCGAGGGGTGGCGGTGGAGTGGGGGCCGACTTCCCTGTCTCCTGTCCTTTCGGTTGTTATTAATAATGATGATGATGATTCTCATTTGTATAGCTTTGTGATTTCAGAGAGCTTTAGGCTTTCTGAGAGCTTTCAGCCACGTTTCTTCATTTGTTCCCACCACAATATGCAGTATCTTTTTTGTCTCCCGCTGGAAACCTGAAGCTTGATTGGATCAGAGAAGGCCATACAGATCACAAGTCTATATACAAACAAGAACTTTGCTGCAGGTGACTCAGACGGTAAAGAATCCGCCTGCAATGTAGGAGAACTTGCTTGATTCCTGGGCTGGGAAGATCCCCTAGAGAAGAGCATGGCAACCCATTCTAGTTTTCTTTCCTGGAGAATCCCCATGGACAAAGGAGCCTGATGAGCTAAGAGCTGGACACGATTGAGTGACTAAGCACAGCACACATATACCAACAGGAGCCACATACCTGCAAAAGGCAGGCAGGCCACATAAACAAAGAAAGAGGCAGGGATGGAAATCAATAGAGAATGGTGGGGTCTGCGGCAAACTGGAATGCATGCCCACAAAGAAAGGGGGGCAGCTGCTGCTTATTTTGTGTCCAGCAACTGTTTTCATGTGGAAACATGGGCCCAATGCTACCAGACCTCCTAATACACTGAGAGAAGCTAAAAGGCCAAGTGCTATTTAAATCTTCCAGTTATTAGATGATAGAAACTGGATTTTTTAAACACCATACTAATCAAACAAAATACACCTGAGGACTGGAAGTAGTCCTTGCGTCTCCCCTGCCTGTGCTCTCTAGAGCCACATCTAGATGGATTTGTTAAGTTGAAACTTTATGGAGTTGACAAAAGGGTTAATAATGATCAACCAAGCCACGTTCAGAAGAGCAACTCTATAGTTTTACATGTACTGGGAGTCACTTGGTTTTCTATGATTCAAACTGACTTAAACAAAAGGATAAATGATAGCTTTTTAAAAAGGCTAAACAACCAAACCATTTCCTGTTGTTCAGTCACTCAGCTGTGTCTGACTCTTTGCAACCCCAAGGACTGCAGCACACCAGGCTTCCTTGTCCTTCACTGTCTCTCAGAGTTTATTCAAATTTATGTCCATTGAGTCAGTGATGCCATCCAACCATCTCATTCTCTGTCACCCCCTTCCTCTCCTGCCTTCAATTTCCCCAGCATCAGGGTCTCCTCTAATGAGTGAGCTCTTCGCATCAGGTAGCCAAAGTATTGGAGCTTCAACTTCAGCATCAGTCCTTCCGATGACTATTCAGGGTTGATTTACTTTAGGATTGACTGGTTTAATCTCCTTGTGGTCCAGGCAGAGGTAGGCTTTGGGAACAGCTGGAACCAGGAGGCTGCAATTCATCAGAGCTCACTCGTCCCTGTCTTCCATCTCTGTTTCTCCCTGCACACAAGCCATCTCTCCCACTGCAGGGTGGCCTCTCCTCCAACCACCAAAGTTTCCGAGTTTCCCCTTGTGGGCCTTCCATCCTCTGGGAAGTGCTGATCAGCAACAGAAAACTCTCCCTACCCCATTCCTAGGGAAGAATTATAACTGTGTCAGGCTAGTGCTGGTGCCCGTATCTGGACCAAACACCAGGGCTGATAAGGACAGGTATCTTAACGGGCCAGCCTCAGTAATATGCCCTCCTTTGAGTCAGTTCATTTTGGCCAGGGGATCAACATGGAAAAACATAGCAGCCGCCACCACAGCCATGTGGACAGCACGGCTGTTACAGGCAAGGGGAGGGATCCTGGGTACAGGTGGGTTCAGTCTCTATTACAGACAGTGACTGATGGGCAGGAGCTGCAGTGGTCGCCCCGTCACGCTGCACAGGCCACTTCCAGCAGCCAGGCGCTCAGCTCTTGATGGCACGCCACTGAGCCATCCCAAGTCTCCCTTGGCCAAAAAGAGTTACCTTGCAGAGTCACACTCACAGCAAGCTGTCCTCAGCTCACAGTCGGTCAGTGTCAGGCACCAGGGGGCAGGCTTCCCCAGCTTCAGAGCTCTGAGGGGGATTCGCTGGGGCCTCCATTGCTACCTCCTCGCAGTCAGCGGCTCCCTTCACCTAGCCTGCTTCCCTCTTCTTCATAGGTGTGACTACCCCGGCCACCTTCTCCAGGCAAGTCCACATCCCAGACTCGGTTTCCAAGAAACACGACCTAGGAGGCTGGATACCCAGAGGCAACTCGGGAATCAGGCTCCTCAATGTGCTCTGGGGCAGCCTGCCCACTGGCTGGCTGGCTGGCAGTCAGGGCTCCGTGGCTGGAGGGAAACTGAAAGGTAATTTCTCTTGGAAGACTGCGGCAGTGCAATTGTTAACCTTCCCACTAGCGGTACCTGGAGTGGGTAATGGTGGAGGGGTGTGTGTAACAGCTTGGGAGTTTGAGAGGTTCAGGAGAAACTGTATCAGGTCCAGGCTTGATACACATGGAGACAGAGACAAATCTGATTCAACTCAGTCTCCAGCACAGTGCCCAACCAGGGAATGCTGCTCTGCCATTTATGCTGAGAAGCATCTCCCTTTCCAGGCTCAGACTCCTTGTGTGCAAAAATGGAGTCCCTTCCAAGCCAGAAACTTTCTAAGGATGGAGTAGACAGGTGGACTTAATGGACTGAGTCATAAGCCTGAGGTGAGGTGGGCATTGCTCTCTCCTGCCCAGGGCAGGTGAAGGGCAGAGAGGCCTGGGCTCCAGCCGTGAGCACACCAGCCCATTCAGTCCACCAGCCTCCCAAACTCTTCCACTGCAGACCCCTAGCAATTGGTCCTAGGACAAGCATATAAGAGATGCTCAGAGGATATGGTTAAAGATCTTTACTGATTTCAAGACACGTTCTCATCTGTCATCACCCAAGACTCTGATGAGCACCATGCAAGGGATGAAGGCCTTCTGGACTTGCCTGTTGGTCTGCTTTCCAATGCAGGGGATGGGGGTTTGATCCCTGGTCAGGAAACTAAGATCCCACATGTCACAGGGCAACTACATCTGGACACCACAACTACTGAGCTTCCCCTCCGCCCCCTTTTACAAATGAGAAGCCTGAGGCTCTGGCAACTCAGTGGCCTGTCCCAGGTCATGTGGCTGAAAAAGACACAGAGCCAGGATTTGAACCCTGGCCCCTGGCTTTCCTCCTCTGACCACATTTGAGGGCCATCTGGACGGAGAATGCGTATGTGGAAATTTGCTGCACTCTCCAGGGAGATAAGCCAGGAAGGTATTTGTGTATTTGTCCCTGCCCAGTGGATCTCCACTCCAGTACTCTTGCCTGGAAAATCCCATGGATGGAGGAGCCTGGTGGGATGGGGTCACTAAGAGTCGGACACGACTGAGCAACTTCACTTTCATTTTTCACTTTCATGCATTGGAGAAGGAAATGGCAACCCACTCCAGTGTTCTTGCCTGGAGAATCCCAGGGACGGGGGATCCTGGTGGGCTGCCGTCTCTGGGGTCGCACAGAGTCAGACACGACTGAAGCGACTTAGCAGCAGCGGCAGCAGCGGTGGATCTCCACTCAACTCACTGTGTTCTCACCCAAACCAGCTTCTACACCCCCACCCCACGACCATCTGGGCCTTTCCCAGGCCCTTCCTGCCCACCGTGCCCCTCCTCATACATCCAACTGCTCCCATTCCTCAGGGTTCCACTGGAGTCTGGACTCCCCTGTGACTGCTTTCTGGGTTCCAGCCTCCTTCCTAACCTTGGCCCCTAGCTTCTGACAGGCTGGGGACTCAGGCTTGTATGAAATGACCTTTGGAGGGCCCATACTCCGTGGGTGCATATTTTGGGGACTCTCTTCATATTTCATCAAGTCATTAGACCTCCAGGAGAGACTGGTAGCTTCTTGCCCACAGAGCTGGGTTGAGACTGAGGAGGCATGCTATAAGGACTGAATGTGGCCCCCTCCTCAAAATAGGAATGTTAAAACCCTAACCCCCAATATGAGGATATTCAGAGGTGAGGCTGGTAGAGACTAGGGTTAGATGAGGTCATGAGGGTGGGACCTCACAGTGGGTTTATGGAGCGCTCTTTCTCTCTGTCTCTCTCTGTCTCTCTGTGCCGTGTAAGGACATAGAGAGAAGGTGGCCATCTGCAAGCCAGGAACCAAACAGGCCAGCACCTTGATCTTGGATTTCTAGTCTTCAGAACTGTGGAAATAAATGTCTGTTGTTTAAGCTGCCCGGTCTATGGTACTTTGTCATGGCAGCCCTGGCAGATCAAGACAAGCTGGCTTTCATTCTCCAGTGAGGTCTAGCCCAGTACGGTGCACACAGCCAATTTCGACTTTGTTCACCACCACTTCCCGGGATCAGTCTGGTGGGAAGCCTCAGGACAGGGAGGTGCAGTGAGGGGGAGGTGGGAGGAGGAGGTGGGGTCAGACAGAGGCTGTCTAGACACAGCCTCCTGGCAGAGACCCCAGGGGCCCTGGGAGCAGCTGGCCGCACCTCCCCGGCACACCCTGCACCCACACTCCCAGCCAGACAGCCACCCAGCCCTCTGCCAGCTCTTCCCTCAGACACTGACAGGTGTGAACCTCTTCCCTTGCCACCCCCCAGGACAGTCAGATGGCACCTGCCAGTGCACGTGGAGCTAGAACCCCACCTGCCTGGACCCCAGGCTCAGTCTGATCTCAGCCTGTTTCAAAATCAGACCCTCAGCAAAGTCAGAGAAAAACCTGAGCTTCCCTGCCAGCCAGTCCTGTGACAGCAGATGACCTGGAACTCAGGAAAGGGGTGGGACTGGGCCCTGAGGAACCTCAGACCAGCTCTCTCTCTCCCATTAACAAGCTGCAGAAGGGTCTGCACCGTGCAAGCCATAGGAAGGGGCTGAGGAAAGACACGAATGGGAACAGGGTGAGGAGGCCATGTGAAAAATACCTTCAGGGTCACTCATATGTTGTATGCTTTGATAGCCTGGTTTCAAGAAAAATTAACCTTTGACCTGCCCCCAGTTTTTTTGAGATTTTCATGGGATCTTTTATACAGTAGTCCACATGGAAAGAAAAGTCAGCCTTGTAGCCACAGAGTTATGACCACTTTTATTGGGCTGATGGAGATTTACATGATGAGGGAGTTCATATTTCTGGAAGACAGGGCAGTTTCCTAGTGGAACCCCAAATGTGGCTTCACAAATGTAATCTTATCTAACCTTGTTTCCAGTCAAATGTAGTTTTATTGAGATATAATCCATAAGCAACACTGTGTAAGTTTAGGGTATACAACCAGACAACTTGATGAGCGTCTGTACAATAACCCAATCATCACCAGCGTTGCAAACACCCCCACACGTGACTTAACTTGAATTTGCCTGGCCTTTCTCAGGATACCGGCTTCCAGATTAGCCTTGTTAAATTTCCTTTGTTTTAGCAAATATCACACCGATACTTCTGTCAAGAAAAAGTTCACATGAAAATGGGAGGCTCGGTGGTTGACAGACTAAGATACCTCAGGAGGTGGGCGAGTCCATCCTCTCCTGAACAGGATACATTCTAAATCTTAACCTGAGACACATTCCTCCAGAATTCTTTGCTTTGACCTGAGTGTTTAAACCAATTCTGCCCTCATGACCTAATCACCTTCCAAAAGCTGTACCCCTCAAACACCATTATTTGGGAGGTTAGGGCTCAACATATGAATTTGGGGGGGACTCAAATATTCAGCCTCTGGTACTAGGCAAGACTCTGAAGAAGAAAGGCAGGTCACCACAAAAGCAAGGCTGAGGGAGTGTGGTGTGGCCTTAGAGTCAAACAGTCCTGAGACTTGGAGACTACACAGAAGGTGGGGGGAACAGTCAGTCTGTGTTCAAAGTCCTGCTCTACGCCTATTGCCCCCAGGACTGGACAAGCCATGTAACCTCCCTGAGCCTCAGTTTCCCCTACTGCAGAATGGAGATAACAGTTCATGAGTGTTTGTGAGGAAAATAGGACCATCTGCTTCCGCTGCCAAGCCAGGGACATGTTGTGAGTAAACTCAAAGCTCTTTTCTTGATGCAGAAACTGACCTCTAGGGGGAAAAATTCTAGCCATTACAGAATATTGCTTTCTCTCATAACCCGATGTGCTACAGAAACATCCGATGAGGAAGCCAGCAGGTATTGAAAAGTCAATTATAAGATAATCGTTAATTACTCCAAGTCCACCCGGTTCCCAGGGAAGCATAGGCATGGGCATCCTGAGCCTCTGACCCAGCCTCTCAGTGCCCAGGCCTTCTGCTTCGGCCATGCCCAGGGCTCCGTCTCCAGGGAAAGGCGTTTGATACGAGAAAAAAGCTTTCATTATCTTTGCCCTGAAGCACCAGCAACTGCCCACAAACAGCAGAGTGTGGACCGATGGGCAGTGAGAAATGAATCACTGCGTTTCCTCCTCGGTGGTTAGTCCATTTAGAAACGGGAAGATTCAGAGAAGTGTTTCTTTGCTCAGTCCCTCCATTTCTGTGATATCAGAGATGAACTGGTTACCAAGGCCGACCATCCACTGATGGAGGGCAGAGGCTGTACTGGACCAAGTTCAGACGCAGGACCACGTCTCCGCCAGGCCTCCTGCCATCAGGAGAAGCTGGGGGTTTGGGTGAGTCCACTGTGGGGGACTGTCACTCTCCACCCCCTGCACCCCTGCAGCTCCCCAAGTCTGTGGCTTCGACTCTGGAAGTCAGCAGAGCTCACTTGTTCATTTACTCAGTGTTCATTGAGCACTTACAATGTGCCAAGACCAAGCTGAGCAAAGAAGATTCAGAAGTGACAGAGAGAGACGACCCCTGCCCTCCGAGAACTCCAACTACCGGGATTCTCAGCCTTAGCACTCTGGACAAGTTGGCTCAGATCACTCTTTGTTGGGGGGGCTTCCTGTGCACTGAAGCATCCAGGTCTCTGCCTACTGAACGACAGTAACACCCCCAGTTATGACAACTGGAAATGCCTCAGAAATCGCCAAATGTCCCCCAGGGGTTAAAATGCACTCTGGTTTCCCACAGCTGAGAACCATGCTTGTGACTGGAGTGGAGGCACAGTGAGAAGAGCGCAAGCTTTGAAACTAGATGGGCCTGGGTTCTCCCCTGCAGTTTGCTGTGTGACCTTAGGGGAATCACTTACTTCCCTGAACCATAGCTCCCTTGCTAGCGAAGTATGGGTAGCAGTCACACTTTCACCAGGTTATTAGGAGAACTGGAGATCAAATGCATACAGTACTATGGTAGACTCTGGCAACAGTCACCCAAAAGCCATTCTCCCCACCATAGCTCTTCTTGCTAACAGAACCCCGGTTCTATCTAGGGATTCTTATCTAGGGAAAGTTGGCTCAGTGCCTTGTGGGAAGTGGTCATGTGACCCAGGACTAGCCAGTGAAATACATATAAGGGGCATCTGAGGGTGGGGACGCTCTGGGGTAGATCTCTCTCTCTGATAAGACACAGGTTGCCAATGGGAATATGCAGTATGATGCAGGGAGCTCAAATCTGGTGCTCTGTGATGACCTAGAGGGTGGGATGGGGTGGGAGGTAGGTTCATAAATAAATTTAAATTTAAAAAAAACCTGCAACAAACATGTTGATATAAATGTGGTGAATGTAAAATATGTGCATAAATTCTTAGATACTCTTCCCTTCCTCTTGTGTGCGTGCTAAGCCTCTTTGGTTGTGTCTGACTCTATGTGATGCTATGGACTGCAGCCCACCAGCCTCCTCTGTCTAATAAGATTCTCCAGGCAAGAAGAGTGGAGTGGGTTGCCATGCCCTTCTCCAGATTTTTCCAGTCCCAGAGACTGAATCTGTGTCTCTTATGTCTCCTGTACTGGCAGGTGGGTTCTTTACCACCAGCGCCACCTGGGAAGCCCAAAACTTCAGTGACTCGCTTCTAATAAACAGAATATAACAGAGGTGACCACGTGGACTTCCAAGACTAGAATGTGAGAGGTATTTCTGCTTCCTCCGTGGGCTCAGCCCTGCGGGCGGCATGGCCCTCATGTGAGGACACCCAAGCAACCCTGTGGAGAATCCCACATGAAGAGGAACAAAGGCTTCCAGATGACAGCCGACCCAACTTGCCAGCCACGTGTGACAGTCACCCTGGAGCAGATCCTGCAGCCCTGATCAATGCTTCAGAACACTGCAGACCCAGCCTACATCTTGACGGAAGCCTCACAAGACACCCCAAAGTAGAACCACCCAGGTAAAGTACGGAATTCCTGGCCACAGACAATAAAGGCGTATCGTTTCAAGCCTCAGATTTTTGGAGTACTTTGTTATGCAGCAATGGACAACTAACACAGAAGGAATGATGTGAACCCTCACAGGATCTATCTTGCCTTTGAACCTAGACACATGAGGACATGAGGTTAGAGCCGTGGCAGCCGTCTTGAAGCCAACAGCAGGAGGCCAGGAGAGTCCCCATGATGCTGACCAGAGCTGAAAACAACCTCTCAAGTCTCCGTGAATCCCAGCCCCTCTCAGCCTCTCACCAGCTGCATCCACATCTTGAACTGGAGGGACCCATGTTGATAAGGGGTAGCGGGCAGCAAAGTGAGAAACTCTGAAGCGGTCACCTTCCACCCTTTATTCTGAGAGCCCTGATACTCCTGACAGACCAGGCCAGACTCCCACACTCTGAGTCATCCTGGGCTGCCATAACAACAACAACAAAAATCACAGACTGGGTGGCGTAACCAACCGAAATTTATTTTCGCAAGGTTCCAGAGGTCAGGGTGCCAGCGTGGTCAGGTTCTGGTAAGGGCACTACTGGCTCACAGCCAGCTGCTTTCTTGCTGTGTCCTCACATGGAAGACAGAAAGAGAGCGCTGGGGTCTCTTCCTCTTCGTGTGTGTGTGTGCACGTGCCTGCTCAGTTGTGTCTGGCCCTTTGTGACCCCATGGACTGTAGCCCACCAGGCTCCTCTGTCCATGGGATTCTCCAGGCAAGAATAGTGGAGATGGTAGCCATTTCCTACTTCAGAGGATCTTCCCCACTCAGGGATCGAACCCAAGTCTCTCACATCTCCCACTTTGGCAGGCAGATTCCTTACCGCTAGTGCCCCCTGAGAAGCCCCTTCCTCTTCTTATAAGGGCACTAACTCCATTATGAGGATGCTATCCCCACGAGCTCATCTAAATCTAATCACCTCCTCAAAGCCCCATCTCCACTTCACACCAGGAGTGACGTCTTTGCGAGGGACACAATCACAGAAACCTCAATTTTCTCTTCTCTCTACTAGAAAACAACAGTGCGATCCCCTTTCCTAGCCATCCTCTTGTTTATGAAGAGCTACAGCAATTCTAAAATCAAGAGGCATGTCTCTTTTAATAGGTGTGCGTGCTAAGTCGCTTCCGTTGTGTCCAACTCTTTGTGACCCTACGGACTACAGCCCTCCAGGCTCCTCTGTCCATGGGATTCTCCAGGCAAAAATACTGGAGGGGGTTGCCATGCGCTCCTCTGGGGATCTTCCCGACCCAGGGATCGAATCGGCACCTCTTAAGTCTCCTGCCCCAGCAGCAGTGTTCTCCACCACTACCACCACCTTGTTCGGCAGGGGTACTGGACCTCCACTGGCCAGAAAGAAAGCAATAAAAGCAAAACAAAACCACTGTGTTCGTGTTCAAAAGATGTCAAGTAAGGGATGGGAGAAGAACGGCAGAGTTAAAGTTTCCTGTTTATTTATTCGGATTCTGTTTTAATGTTGAGCCTTCTTCTAGTAATTGATCAACTTGGGGTCTAGGGCCAACAGCCTGGGTTCAAAACTGGGTCAGCCCGCCATTCACTGGTGGTGACCTTGAGTTATTTCACCTCCCAGTGCCTCAGTTTCTTCATCTACATTATGGATATAAGCTCAAGGATGTGCTTGGGATGGTGTCTGGAAGACAGTAAACGTTTAGGTGCGTGGTGGCTATTTACTACTATGTTGTTACTGTCAGCATTTTTATTATTTCTAAGGAAAGAGGGAGGCCAGCAGCCAGACCATAGACTGCTGACCCCCCAAAAGGAGTAGCCCAGAGGACTGGCAGAAGATCACAGGACTGGGAAGCTGTAGGCAGCTCTCGATGCTGGGCCTGTAACCTTTCAATGCTCAGGAGGTAAAGAATCTGACTGCAATGAAGGAAACCCAGGTTCGATGAGTCGGGAAGATCCCCTGGAAAAGGGAATGGCTACCCACTCCAGTACTCTTGCCTGGAAAATCCCATGGACGGAGGAGCCTGGTGAGCTGCAGTCCATGGCATCACTAAGAGTCAGACACGACTGAGCAAATAACTTTCACTCAGTTGTCAGTTGCCTCATCTACAAAATGTGAGTCAGGATTTTCATCCTAGAGCATCACAAAGAAGGCACAGGAAGCTTCAAACAGTGGACTGGACACACATACTGTTAGCTCCCCAGGCTCTGACACCACCAGGATTATGAGCTGGCCTTTCAGGAATGATACACATTATGTCCAGGTTTCTGAAGACAATGAAGACTGTCTTCAGTGGTAAAATGAAAAATCTGCCTAAGAAATATTCCTAACACAAAAATTATATGAAATTCAAATTTCAGTGTCCACAAGTAGGCTCATTCATTTACCTGTTACCTGTGGCTACTTGCATACTATGACAGCAGAGCTGAGTAGTTGCTACAGAGACTGTGAGCCTGCAAAGTTAAAATATTTACTATCTGGTTCTTCAAAGGAAAAGATCCCTGGTCTAAGCCAGAAGCCCTCAAACTTAGTGTCCATCAGAGTCTTCTGGAAGGCTTATTCAAACACAGATTGTAGGCCTCACCCCAGGGTTTCTCATTCAGCAGGTTGGAGGGTGGAAGAGGGGGCTGTGTGGCTAGAATTTGTATTTCTAACAAGCTCCCAGGTGATGCTAATGAGGTAGGTCTGAGACTCACACTCTGAGAGCCACTGGTCCATGCTGATCATGCTAATTCCACTTCCCTTGCCAGTGACTGGCTTAGAAAAGGGCATGTGACATAGTTCTGACCAATGAGACTCAGGGGGAAGTCAGCTGGGGGGTGCTTCTGGGAAAGTGATCAAAAAAGGCCCAAGTAGAAAGACTGGGTTCTGTCCTCCCCTTTCGGTATCATCTTGAGACCAAGAAGGGCCCCCTGAGGATAAAAGGTACATGCTGTGGAGGGCAAAAGAGCAGAAAGGTGAAGTGAGACGATCAGCCATTACATGGTGAGGCCCCTGAATGAACTGAGCACAGGGTCCAAGCCCCTTCCGGTAGGGTTCCTAATGACTCAGAGCCAAACACATCCTGTGTGGTCCCACTCTGTGCAGCCCCGGGGCAGATTCCAACTCCACCCCGCACACTGGGAGACACCACCAACCCTGAGCTATGAAGGTAGGCATCAGGCACACGGGCTGCACTCCCCACCACCCTACCAGGGCGAGGGCCGACCTGGGGTAGAAGAAACAGCGTTTCTGGAGGCCACAAAACTCCAGGCTGGAGCCTTATTTTCACCACTCAGTGGCTGTGTGACCAGAACACTGCTGACCTCATGTTCCAGGATGCGGCCTGTCCATCACGCAGCAGCTCTGTCTGGGGATCTGGGCAGGTTACTTTCCTCTCTGAACCAAGAGAAAGCATTAGAGCCGGCATCTGGCGACCACTCACCAGCTCCTGGGTACTGTGGAAGTCCTTCACCTCCATGAGCTCATTTCAGTCTCATACCTCTCCCTAGGAGGTGGGACCATTGTTCCCCTGACCTTACAGCTCAAGAAACTATGGCTCTGGGAGGTTAAGCAGCTGACCCCAAGGTCGCACCACTTGCAAGTACAGTCAGGATCCCAACTCAGATCTGTCTGGCTCACACACCCACAAATTTGAGTTCCACCCTGTAAGGTTAGATTAAGCAGCAGAATGTCCACAGGGAACCTGAGCACATGTCAGAAGTTTAGGAACATCACTGCATCTGAGTGTCTAATCCGTTCCTTCCTCTCTCATCCCTCACCACTCAGTGAAGAGAAGGGGGCGGCATGTTGACACCACTTTCAGAAGCCACCCAGCTCTGCCCAGTCTGCCTGAGTGAAGCTGACAGGAGCATCGGGGGAAATATCAGGGATGACTCAAGATGTGGCCCCGAGGAGCCCTGCCTCCCTGAGAACCGCCGCGGAGGCGGAGACGTGGCGGCCTGGTGCAGGCCAGCCCAGCATCGAATTCACTGGCTGGGGTTCCTGCCACAGGCTGCCCTTACCTGCCGGTTTTCCGTGCCTGGCTGAGCATCCCCCACCGCCCCCCCTGGTGTCCAGGTGTCTAATCAGCCCCGGCGAGTCTGCCCTGGAGAGCCGGCTGTTTGCCTTGCCCCTCTGGAGGGCAGGCAGAGGCAGCAGAACGGGCAGCAATTCCGGAGCCGTCACAATTCCTGGCTGAAACCAAACATGACAGATTTACCATTGGGCAGGCTGTTCCATTTATTATTTAACGCTTGCAATAAATATTTGCTGACCCAGCGCTGGAGGGAACGCTCTGTGATAACTCACTGCGTTTCCCTGCCAAACACCACCACAATCGGATTCCAAAGCTGCAGCAGAGAATATTTCCTGTTATTCTAAAGAGCTGGGCGATGGCCCTCTGGTAGAAAACATTCTCGCGTCCATCTCCAAAGAGGGAAGAGGGAGCAGGGAGACTTTGTTCCAAGAAGCAGCTAGAGGAGGAGGAAGAAGATGCCGGCTCACATGCTCCCGGGGACTGCCGTGCCCCTGGCTCTGTGCTCAGAACTTCACTCACTTGTTCAACATGGATCTTGAGGGCAGAACTGCCAGACTAAGCAAATAAAACTCAGTTAAAGCTGAAATTCAGATGACAATAAATACATTTTAGTACCGCAGGTCTCCTGCAATACTAGAAAGTTATTTGATGTTGATCTAAAATTCAAACTTAACTGGAGATCCTGTTTTTCTCTGGTAACCTTAACTGAGGTTATGTCTGACTGTGACTGAATAGCAAAGGGGATTTATTTTCAACGGGCCGGGGGGTCAGGGAAGGGCCCTCTAAGAAGGTGACACTTGAGCAGAGATGGCAACAAGACATCCGTGACTAGGAGGGAATAGGGTTCCAAGCAGAGAGAAGAGCCTATAATTACAATAATGATAACACTGAAATCGTGGAAAGACTGTGAGCATTTGAGAAACAGAGGGAGGCCACTTGAGTGGGGCTAAGTGAGGAGGGGGAGTGACAGGCAGACCATGGGGCCTGTGGTGACAGTAAAGAATCTGGATGTTACTCTAAGGCAAAGAGAAGCCACTGAAGGGCTTTGCAGCTGGAAGTGGCCAGATTGGGGTCTGACTCCAGCTGCCTGGATTTCTGAATCCAGCAGTGACACAGAGGACCTGACATTGGCCAGAAGGAGAAAGAACAAGAAAAGGAGAAACTGCTTTAAAGGAGAGCTGGTCAGCTCTTGCAAGAAATGTTCACACAGTAACAAACTAGCAGCTTCAACAGAAACCATGTCCCACCCCCCTGCCCCCC